>CP136878.1:26657952-26660452 GCA_033000465.1 Sciaenops ocellatus
GAGATTTGCGCGGGCCGGCCGTCTCTCTGCAGAAATCCTCCATTTGAGGCAGTGGAAGCACCTGCCCGAGGGCCGGCGTCGTGCCGGCCGACAGCGGGGCTCCGATTTGGGGTCGATCCATCCCGTCGGAGGTGTGGAAGTCATCTTTTTGAAATCTCTCCTGAGGTCTCCGGGAGCGTTTCCTAGCGAGGCAGGTGAGGGGACGGGGCAAAAACCAGAGATTTGCGCGGGCCGGCCGTCTCTCTGCAGAAATCCTCCATTTGAGGCAGTGGAAGCACCTGCCCGAGGGCCGGCGTCGTGCCGGCCGACAGCGGGGCTCCGATTTGGGGTCGATCCATCCCGTCGGAGGTGTGGAAGTCATCTTTTTGAAATCTCTCCTGACCTTTCCGGGAGCGTTTCCTAGCGAGGCAGGTGAGGGGACGGGGCAAAAACCAGAGATTTGCGCGGGCCGGCCGTCTCCCTGCAGAAATCCTCCATTTGAGGCAGTGGAAGCACCTGCCCGAGGTCCGGCGTCGTGCCGGCCGACAGCGGGGCTCCGATTTGGGGTCGATCAAGCCCGTCGGAGGTGTGGAAGTCCACTTTTTGAAATCTTTCCGGGAGCGTTTCCTAGCGAGGCAGGTGAGGGGACGGGGCAAAAACCAGGGATTTGCGCGGGCCGGCTCCTGGCAGAAATTGTGCCCCTGGTACACCGGTGGGGTTTCGTGCCTCTGGTACACCAGTGGAGCTTCGTGCCTCTGGTACACCTGTGGAGCTTCGTGCCCCTGGTAGAGCCTGCCTGTGGACTTTGATTTTTTTTTTTTTTTTTTTTTTTTTTTTTCCCCACACTTTGCTCTTCTCTCTGCCTCCGTGACCCTGGTACACCTGTGGAGCTTCGTGCCTCTGGTACACCGGTGGGGCTTTCGTGCCTCTGGTACACCGGTGGAGTTTCGTGCCTCTGGTACACCGGTGGGGCTTTCGTGCCTCTGGTACACCGGTGGAGCTTCGTGCCCCTGGTAGAGCCTGCCTGTGGACTTTGACTTTTCACACTTTGCTCTTCTCTCTCTGCCTCCGTGCCCCTGGTACACCTGTGGAGCTTCGTGCCTCTGGTACACCGGTGGGGCTTTCGTGCCTCTGGTACACCGGTGGAGTTTCGTGCCTCTGGTACACCGGTGGGGCTTTCGTGCCTCTGGTACACCGGTGGAGCTTCGTGCCTCTGGTACACCGGTGGGGCTTTCGTGCCTCTGGTACACCGGTGGAGCTTCGTGCCTCTGGTACACCGGTGGGGCTTTCGTGCCTCTGGTACACCGGTGGAGCTTCGTGCCCCTGGTAGAGCCTGCCTTTGGACTTTGACTTTTCACACTTTGCTCTTCTCTCTCTGCCTCCGTGCCCCTGGTACACCCGTGGAGCTTCGTGCCTCTGGTACACCGGTGGGGCTTTCGTGCCTCTGGTACACCGGTGGAGCTTCGTGCCTCTGGTACACCGGTGGGGCTTTCGTGCCTCTGGTACACCGGTGGGGGTTTCGTGCCTCTGGTACACCGGTGGAGCTTCGTGCCCCTGGTAGTCTGCCTTTAACCGCTGACGCTCTTCACACTCTGCTCCTCTCCCTGCCGCCGTGGAGCCTCGTGGCCCTGGCTGTCTGCCTTTAAGCCCGGATGCTTTTCACACCCTGCTCCTCTCCCTGCCTTCGTGCCCCCGGTACACCCGTGGAGCTTCGTGCCTCTGGTACACCGGTGGGGCGTTCGTGCCTCTGGTACACCGGTGGGGCTTTCGTGCCTCTGGTACACCGGTGGAGCTTCGTGCCCCTGGTAGTCTGCCTTTAACCTCTGAAGCTCTTCACCCTCTGCTCCTCTCCCTGCCGCCGTGGAGCCTCGTGGCCCTGGCAGTCTGCCTTTAAGCCCGGATGCTTTTCACACTCTGCTCCTCTCCCTGCCCTCGTGCCCCCGGTACACCCGTGGAGCTTCGTGCCTCTGGTACACCCGTGGAGCTTCGTGCCTCTGGTACACCGGTGGATCTTCGTGCCCCTGGTAGTCTGCCTTTAACCTCTGACGCTCTTCACCCTCTGCTCCTCTCCCTGCCGCCGTGGAGCCTCGTGGCCCTGGCTGTCTGCCTTTAAGCCCGGATGCTTTTCACACTCTGCTCCTCTCCCTGCCCTCGTGCCCCCGGTACACCCGTGGAGCTTCGTGCCTCTGGTACACCGGTGGGGCTTTCGTGCCCCTGGTAGTCTGCCTTTAAACTTTGATGCTTTTCACGCCCTGCTCCTCTCCCTGCCGCCGTGGCCCTGGTACAGCCCTGGAGCTTCGTGCCCGTGGCAGTCTGCCTTTAAACTTTGATGCTTTTCACACTGCGGAAGCAGGCAGGCAGGCAGGCAGGCAGGCAGGCTCTGTGGGCAGGGCCAGAGCCAAGATGAAAGCCAAAGAACCATGATGTCATCAGATTCCGGTTCTAAATTCCAAAAGATCCGAGCCAAACAACCATGTTTTTGATCAGAGAGGCAGTGAGAGTCAGACAGACAGACAGACAG
>CP136878.1:26670452-26672952 GCA_033000465.1 Sciaenops ocellatus
GGGCAAAAACCAGAGATTTGCGCGGGCCGGCCATCTCCCGGGCAGAAATCCTCCGTTTGAGGGAGTGGAAGCACCTGCCCGAGGGCCGGCGTCGTGCCGGCCGACAGCGGGGCTCCGATTTGGGGTCGCTCAAGCCCGTCGGAGGTGTGGAAGTCATCTTTTTGAAATCGCTCCTGAGGTCTCCGGGAGCGTTTCCTAGCGAGGCAGGTGAGGGGACAGGGCAAAAACCAGAGATTTGCGCGGGCCGGCCATCTCCCGGCAGAAATCCAGCGTTTGAGGCAGTGGAAGCACCTGCCCGAGGGCCGGCGTCGTGCCGGCCGACAGCGGGGCTCCGATTTGGGGTCGATCAAGCCCGTTGGAGGTGTGGAAGTCATCTTTTTGAAATCTCTCCTGACCTTTCCGGGAGCGTTTCCTAGCGAGGCAGGTGAGGGGACGGGGCAAAAACCAGGGATTTGCGCGGGCCGGCCGTCTCTCTGCAGAAATCCTCCATTTGAGGCAGTGGAAGCACCTGCCCGAGGGCCGGCGTCGTGCCGGCCGACAGCGGGGCTCCGATTTGGGGTCGATCCATCCCGTCGGAGGTGTGGAAGTCATCTTTTTTAAATCTCTCCTGACCTTTCCGGGAGCGTTTCCTAGCGAGGCAGGTGAGGGGACGGGGCAAAAACCAGAGATTTGCGCGGGCCGGCCGTCTCTCTGCAGAAATCCTCCATTTGAGGCAGTGGAAGCACCTGCCCGAGGGCCGGCGTCGTGCCGGCCGACAGCGGGGCTCCGATTTGGGGTCGATCCATCCCGTCGGAGGTGTGGAAGTCATCTTTTTGAAATCTCTCCTGAGGTCTCCGGGAGCGTTTCCTAGCGAGGCAGGTGAGGGGACGGGGCAAAAACCAGAGATTTGCGCGGGCCGGCCGTCTCTCTGCAGAAATCCTCCATTTGAGGCAGTGGAAGCACCTGCCCGAGGGCCGGCGTCGTGCCGGCCGACAGCGGGGCTCCGATTTGGGGTCGATCCATCCCGTCGGAGGTGTGGAAGTCATCTTTTTGAAATCTCTCCTGACCTTTCCGGGAGCGTTTCCTAGCGAGGCAGGTGAGGGGACGGGGCAAAAACCAGAGATTTGCGCGGGCCGGCCGTCTCCCTGCAGAAATCCTCCATTTGAGGCAGTGGAAGCACCTGCCCGAGGTCCGGCGTCGTGCCGGCCGACAGCGGGGCTCCGATTTGGGGTCGATCAAGCCCGTCGGAGGTGTGGAAGTCCACTTTTTGAAATCTTTCCGGGAGCATTTCCTAGCGAGGCAGGTGAGGGGACGGGGCAAAAACCAGGGATTTGCGCGGGCCGGCTCCTGGCAGAAATTGTGCCCCTGGTACACCGGTGGGGTTTCGTGCCTCTGGTACACCAGTGGAGCTTCGTGCCTCTGGTACACCTGTGGAGCTTCGTGCCCCTGGTAGAGCCTGCCTGTGGACTTTGATTTTTTTTTTTTTTTTTTTTTTTTTTTTTCCCCACACTTTGCTCTTCTCTCTGCCTCCGTGCCCCTGGTACACCTGTGGAGCTTCGTGCCTCTGGTACACCGGTGGGGCTTTCGTGCCTCTGGTACACCGGTGGAGTTTCGTGCCTCTGGTACACCGGTGGGGCTTTCGTGCCTCTGGTACACCGGTGGAGCTTCGTGCCCCTGGTAGAGCCTGCCTGTGGACTTTGACTTTTCACACTTTGCTCTTCTCTCTCTGCCTCCGTGCCCCTGGTACACCTGTGGAGCTTCGTGCCTCTGGTACACCGGTGGGGCTTTCGTGCCTCTGGTACACCGGTGGAGTTTCGTGCCTCTGGTACACCGGTGGGGCTTTCTTGCCTCTGGTACACCGGTGGAGCTTCGTGCCTCTGGTACACCGGTGGGGCTTTCGTGCCTCTGGTACACCGGTGGAGCTTCGTGCCTCTGGTACACCGGTGGGGCTTTCGTGCCTCTGGTACACCGGTGGAGCTTCGTGCCCCTGGTAGAGCCTGCCTTTGGACTTTGACTTTTCACACTTTGCTCTTCTCTCTCTGCCTCCGTGCCCCTGGTACACCCGTGGAGCTTCGTGCCTCTGGTACACCGGTGGGGCTTTCGTGCCTCTGGTACACCGGTGGAGCTTCGTGCCTCTGGTACACCGGTGGGGCTTTCGTGCCTCTGGTACACCGGTGGGGGTTTCGTGCCTCTGGTACACCGGTGGAGCTTCGTGCCCCTGGTAGTCTGCCTTTAACCGCTGACGCTCTTCACACTCTGCTCCTCTCCCTGCCGCCGTGGAGCCTCGTGGCCCTGGCTGTCTGCCTTTAAGCCCGGATGCTTTTCACACCCTGCTCCTCTCCCTGCCTTCGTGCCCCCGGTACACCCGTGGAGCTTCGTGCCTCTGGTACACCGGTGGGGCGTTCGTGCCTCTGGTACACCGGTGGGGCTTTCGTGCCTCTGGTACACCGGTGGAGCTTCGTGCCCCTGGTAGTCTGCCTTTAACCTCTGAAGCTCTTCACCCTCTGCTCCTCTCCCTGCC
>CP136878.1:26682952-26687952 GCA_033000465.1 Sciaenops ocellatus
GAGGCAGGTGAGGGGAAGGGACAAAAACCAGAGATTTGCGCGGGCCGGCCGTCTCCCGGCAGAAATCCTCCACTTGAGGCAGTGGAACCACCTGCCCGAGGGCCGGCGTCACGCCGGCCGACAGCGGGGCTCCGATTTGGGGTCGCTCAAGCCCGTCGGAGGTGTGGAAGTCATCTTTTTGAAATCGCTCCTGAGGTCTCCGGGAGCGTTTCCTAGCGAGGCAGGTGAGGGGACAGGGCAAAAACCAGAGATTTGCGCGGGCCGGCCATCTCCCGGGCAGAAATCCTCCGTTTGAGGCAGTGGAAGCACCTGCCCGAGGGCCGGCGTCGCGCCGGCCGACAGCGGGGCTCCGATTTGGGGTCGCTCAAGCCCGTCGGAGGTGTGGAAGTCATCTTTTTGAAATCGCTCCTGAGGTCTCCGGGAGCGTTTCCTAGCGAGGCAGGTGAGGGGACAGGGCAAAAACCAGAGATTTGCGCGGGCCGGCCATCTCCCGGGCAGAAATCCTCCGTTTGAGGCAGTGGAAGCACCTGCCCGAGGGCCGGCGTCGCGCCGGCCGACAGCGGGGCTCCGATTTGGGGTCGATCAAACCCGTCGGAGGTGTGGAAGTCATCTTTTTGAAATCGCTCCTGAGGTCTCCGGGAGCGTTTCCTAGCGAGGCAGGTGAGGGGACAGGGCAAAAACCAGAGATTTGCGCGGGCCGGCCATCTCCCGGGCAGAAATCCTCCGTTTGAGGGAGTGGAAGCACCTGCCCGAGGGCCGGCGTCGTGCCGGCCGACAGCGGGGCTCCGATTTGGGGTCGCTCAAGCCCGTCGGAGGTGTGGAAGTCATCTTTTTGAAATCGCTCCTGAGGTCTCCGGGAGCGTTTCCTAGCGAGGCAGGTGAGGGGACAGGGCAAAAACCAGAGATTTGCGCGGGCCGGCCATCTCCCGGCAGAAATCCAGCGTTTGAGGCAGTGGAAGCACCTGCCCGAGGGCCGGCGTCGTGCCGGCCGACAGCGGGGCTCCGATTTGGGGTCGATCAAGCCCGTTGGAGGTGTGGAAGTCATCTTTTTGAAATCTCTCCTGACCTTTCCGGGAGCGTTTCCTAGCGAGGCAGGTGAGGGGACGGGGCAAAAACCAGGGATTTGCGCGGGCCGGCCGTCTCTCTGCAGAAATCCTCCATTTGAGGCAGTGGAAGCACCTGCCCGAGGGCCGGCGTCGTGCCGGCCGACAGCGGGGCTCCGATTTGGGGTCGATCCATCCCGTCGGAGGTGTGGAAGTCATCTTTTTGAAATCTCTCCTGACTTTTCCGGGAGCGTTTCCTAGCGAGGCAGGTGAGGGGACGGGGCAAAAACCAGAGATTTGCGCGGGCCGGCCGTCTCTCTGCAGAAATCCTCCATTTGAGGCAGTGGAAGCACCTGCCCGAGGGCCGGCGTCGTGCCGGCCGACAGCGGGGCTCCGATTTGGGGTCGATCCATCCCGTCGGAGGTGTGGAAGTCATCTTTTTGAAATCTCTCCTGAGGTCTCCGGGAGCGTTTCCTAGCGAGGCAGGTGAGGGGACGGGGCAAAAACCAGAGATTTGCGCGGGCCGGCCGTCTCTCTGCAGAAATCCTCCATTTGAGGCAGTGGAAGCACCTGCCCGAGGGCCGGCGTCGTGCCGGCCGACAGCGGGGCTCCGATTTGGGGTCGATCCATCCCGTCGGAGGTGTGGAAGTCATCTTTTTGAAATCTCTCCTGACCTTTCCGGGAGCGTTTCCTAGCGAGGCAGGTGAGGGGACGGGGCAAAAACCAGAGATTTGCGCGGGCCGGCCGTCTCCCTGCAGAAATCCTCCATTTGAGGCAGTGGAAGCACCTGCCCGAGGTCCGGCGTCGTGCCGGCCGACAGCGGGGCTCCGATTTGGGGTCGATCAAGCCCGTCGGAGGTGTGGAAGTCCACTTTTTGAAATCTTTCCGGGAGCGTTTCCTAGCGAGGCAGGTGAGGGGACAGGGCAAAAACCAGAGATTTGCGCGGGCCGGCCATCTCCCGGCAGAAATCCAGCGTTTGAGGCAGTGGAAGCACCTGCCCGAGGGCCGGCGTCGTGCCGGCCGACAGCGGGGCTCCGATTTGGGGTCGATCAAGCCCGTTGGAGGTGTGGAAGTCATCTTTTTGAAATCTCTCCTGACCTTTCCGGGAGCGTTTCCTAGCGAGGCAGGTGAGGGGACGGGGCAAAAACCAGGGATTTGCGCGGGCCGGCCGTCTCTCTGCAGAAATCCTCCATTTGAGGCAGTGGAAGCACCTGCCCGAGGGCCGGCGTCGTGCCGGCCGACAGCGGGGCTCCGATTTGGGGTCGATCCATCCCGTCGGAGGTGTGGAAGTCATCTTTTTGAAATCTCTCCTGACTTTTCCGGGAGCGTTTCCTAGCGAGGCAGGTGAGGGGACGGGGCAAAAACCAGAGATTTGCGCGGGCCGGCCGTCTCTCTGCAGAAATCCTCCATTTGAGGCAGTGGAAGCACCTGCCCGAGGGCCGGCGTCGTGCCGGCCGACAGCGGGGCTCCGATTTGGGGTCGATCCATCCCGTCGGAGGTGTGGAAGTCATCTTTTTGAAATCTCTCCTGAGGTCTCCGGGAGCGTTTCCTAGCGAGGCAGGTGAGGGGACGGGGCAAAAACCAGAGATTTGCGCGGGCCGGCCGTCTCTCTGCAGAAATCCTCCATTTGAGGCAGTGGAAGCACCTGCCCGAGGGCCGGCGTCGTGCCGGCCGACAGCGGGGCTCCGATTTGGGGTCGATCCATCCCGTCGGAGGTGTGGAAGTCATCTTTTTGAAATCTCTCCTGACCTTTCCGGGAGCGTTTCCTAGCGAGGCAGGTGAGGGGACGGGGCAAAAACCAGAGATTTGCGCGGGCCAGCCGTCTCCCTGCAGAAATCCTCCATTTGAGGCAGTGGAAGCACCTGCCCGAGGTCCGGCGTCGTGCCGGCCGACAGCGGGGCTCCGATTTGGGGTCGATCAAGCCCGTCGGAGGTGTGGAAGTCCACTTTTTGAAATCTTTCCGGGAGCGTTTCCTAGCGAGGCAGGTGAGGGGACGGGGCAAAAACCAGGGATTTGCGCGGGCCGGCTCCTGGCAGAAATTGTGCCCCTGGTACACCGGTGGGGTTTCGTGCCTCTGGTACACCAGTGGAGCTTCGTGCCTCTGGTACACCTGTGGAGCTTCGTGCCCCTGGTAGAGCCTGCCTGTGGACTTTGAATTTTTTTTTTTTTTTTTTTTTTTTTTTTCCCCACACTTTGCTCTTCTCTCTGCCTCCGTGCCCCTGGTACACCTGTGGAGCTTCGTGCCTCTGGTACACCGGTGGGGCTTTCGTGCCTCTGGTACACCGGTGGAGTTTCGTGCCTCTGGTACACCGGTGGGGCTTTCGTGCCTCTGGTACACCGGTGGAGCTTCGTGCCCCTGGTAGAGCCTGCCTGTGGACTTTGACTTTTCACACTTTGCTCTTCTCTCTCTGCCTCCGTGCCCCTGGTACACCTGTGGAGCTTCGTGCCTCTGGTACACCGGTGGGGCTTTCGTGCCTCTGGTACACCGGTGGAGTTTCGTGCCTCTGGTACACCGGTGGGGCTTTCGTGCCTCTGGTACACCGGTGGAGCTTCGTGCCTCTGGTACACCGGTGGGGCTTTCGTGCCTCTGGTACACCGGTGGAGCTTCGTGCCTCTGGTACACCGGTGGGGCTTTCGTGCCTCTGGTACACCGGTGGAGCTTCGTGCCCCTGGTAGAGCCTGCCTTTGGACTTTGACTTTTCACACTTTGCTCTTCTCTCTCTGCCTCCGTGCCCCTGGTACACCCGTGGAGCTTCGTGCCTCTGGTACACCGGTGGGGCTTTCGTGCCTCTGGTACACCGGTGGAGCTTCGTGCCTCTGGTACACCGGTGGGGCTTTCGTGCCTCTGGTACACCGGTGGGGGTTTCGTGCCTCTGGTACACCGGTGGAGCTTCGTGCCCCTGGTAGTCTGCCTTTAACCGCTGACGCTCTTCACACTCTGCTCCTCTCCCTGCCGCCGTGGAGCCTCGTGGCCCTGGCTGTCTGCCTTTAAGCCCGGATGCTTTTCACACCCTGCTCCTCTCCCTGCCTTCGTGCCCCCGGTACACCCGTGGAGCTTCGTGCCTCTGGTACACCGGTGGGGCTTTCGTGCCTCTGGTACACCGGTGGAGCTTCGTGCCCCTGGTAGTCTGCCTTTAACCTCTGAAGCTCTTCACCCTCTGCTCCTCTCCCTGCCGCCGTGGAGCCTCGTGGCCCTGGCAGTCTGCCTTTAAGCCCGGATGCTTTTCACACTCTGCTCCTCTCCCTGCCCTCGTGCCCCCGGTACACCCGTGGAGCTTCGTGCCTCTGGTACACCGGTGGGGCTTTCGTGCCTCTGGTACACCGGTGGGGCTTTCGTGCCCCTGGTAGTCTGCCTTTAACCTCTGAAGCTCTTCACCCTCTGCTCCTCTCCCTGCCGCCGTGGAGCCTCGTGGCCCTGGCTGTCTGCCTTTAAGCCCGGATGCTTTTCACACTCTGCTCCTCTCCCTGCCCTCGTGCCCCCGGTACACCCGTGGAGCTTCGTGCCTCTGGTACACCGGTGGGGCTTTCGTGCCTCTGGTACACCGGTGGGGCTTTCGTGCCCCTGGTAGTCTGCCTTTAACCTCTGAAGCTCTTCACCCTCTGCTCCTCTCCCTGCCGCCGTGGAGCCTCGTGGCCCTGGCTGTCTGCCTTTAAGCCCGGATGCTTTTCACACTCTGCTCCTCTCCCTGCCCTCGTGCCCCCGGTACACCCGTGGAGCTTCGTGCCTCTGGTACACCGGTGGGGCTTTCGTGCCCCTGGTAGTCTGCCTTTAAACTTTGATGCTTTTCACGCCCTGCTCCTCTCCCTGCCGCCGTGGCCCTGGTACAGCCCTGGAGCTTCGTGCCCGTGGCAGTCTGCCTTTAAACTTTGATGCTTTTCACACTGCGGAAGCAGGCAGGCAGGCAGGCAGGCAGGCAGGCTCTGTGGGCAGGGCCAGAGCCAAGATGAAAGCCAAAG
>CP136878.1:26697952-26700452 GCA_033000465.1 Sciaenops ocellatus
CCGACAGCGGGGCTCCGATTTGGGGTCGATCAAGCCCGTCGGAGGTGTGGAAGTCATCTTTTTGAAATCGCTCCTGAGGTCTCCGGGAGCGTTTCCTAGCGAGGCAGGTGAGGGGACAGGGCAAAAACCAGAGATTTGCGCGGGCCGGCCATCTCCCGGGCAGAAATCCTCCGTTTGAGGGAGTGGAAGCACCTGCCCGAGGGCCGGCGTCGTGCCGGCCGACAGCGGGGCTCCGATTTGGGGTCGCTCAAGCCCGTCGGAGGTGTGGAAGTCATCTTTTTGAAATCGCTCCTGAGGTCTCCGGGAGCGTTTCCTAGCGAGGCAGGTGAGGGGACAGGGCAAAAACCAGAGATTTGCGCGGGCCGGCCATCTCCCGGCAGAAATCCAGCGTTTGAGGCAGTGGAAGCACCTGCCCGAGGGCCGGCGTCGTGCCGGCCGACAGCGGGGCTCCGATTTGGGGTCGATCAAGCCCGTTGGAGGTGTGGAAGTCATCTTTTTGAAATCTCTCCTGACCTTTCCGGGAGCGTTTCCTAGCGAGGCAGGTGAGGGGACGGGGCAAAAACCAGGGATTTGCGCGGGCCGGCCGTCTCTCTGCAGAAATCCTCCATTTGAGGCAGTGGAAGCACCTGCCCGAGGGCCGGCGTCGTGCCGGCCGACAGCGGGGCTCCGATTTGGGGTCGATCCATCCCGTCGGAGGTGTGGAAGTCATCTTTTTTAAATCTCTCCTGACCTTTCCGGGAGCGTTTCCTAGCGAGGCAGGTGAGGGGACGGGGCAAAAACCAGAGATTTGCGCGGGCCGGCCGTCTCTCTGCAGAAATCCTCCATTTGAGGCAGTGGAAGCACCTGCCCGAGGGCCGGCGTCGTGCCGGCCGACAGCGGGGCTCCGATTTGGGGTCGATCCATCCCGTCGGAGGTGTGGAAGTCATCTTTTTGAAATCTCTCCTGAGGTCTCCGGGAGCGTTTCCTAGCGAGGCAGGTGAGGGGACGGGGCAAAAACCAGAGATTTGCGCGGGCCGGCCGTCTCTCTGCAGAAATCCTCCATTTGAGGCAGTGGAAGCACCTGCCCGAGGGCCGGCGTCGTGCCGGCCGACAGCGGGGCTCCGATTTGGGGTCGATCCATCCCGTCGGAGGTGTGGAAGTCATCTTTTTGAAATCTCTCCTGACCTTTCCGGGAGCGTTTCCTAGCGAGGCAGGTGAGGGGACGGGGCAAAAACCAGAGATTTGCGCGGGCCGGCCGTCTCCCTGCAGAAATCCTCCATTTGAGGCAGTGGAAGCACCTGCCCGAGGTCCGGCGTCGTGCCGGCCGACAGCGGGGCTCCGATTTGGGGTCGATCAAGCCCGTCGGAGGTGTGGAAGTCCACTTTTTGAAATCTTTCCGGGAGCGTTTCCTAGCGAGGCAGGTGAGGGGACGGGGCAAAAACCAGGGATTTGCGCGGGCCGGCTCCTGGCAGAAATTGTGCCCCTGGTACACCGGTGGGGTTTCGTGCCTCTGGTACACCAGTGGAGCTTCGTGCCTCTGGTACACCTGTGGAGCTTCGTGCCCCTGGTAGAGCCTGCCTGTGGACTTTGATTTTTTTTTTTTTTTTTTTTTTTTTTTTTCCCCACACTTTGCTCTTCTCTCTGCCTCCGTGCCCCTGGTACACCTGTGGAGCTTCGTGCCTCTGGTACACCGGTGGGGCTTTCGTGCCTCTGGTACACCGGTGGAGTTTCGTGCCTCTGGTACACCGGTGGGGCTTTCGTGCCTCTGGTACACCGGTGGAGCTTCGTGCCCCTGGTAGAGCCTGCCTGTGGACTTTGACTTTTCACACTTTGCTCTTCTCTCTCTGCCTCCGTGCCCCTGGTACACCTGTGGAGCTTCGTGCCTCTGGTACACCGGTGGGGCTTTCGTGCCTCTGGTACACCGGTGGAGTTTCGTGCCTCTGGTACACCGGTGGGGCTTTCGTGCCTCTGGTACACCGGTGGAGCTTCGTGCCTCTGGTACACCGGTGGGGCTTTCGTGCCTCTGGTACACCGGTGGAGCTTCGTGCCTCTGGTACACCGGTGGGGCTTTCGTGCCTCTGGTACACCGGTGGAGCTTCGTGCCCCTGGTAGAGCCTGCCTTTGGACTTTGACTTTTCACACTTTGCTCTTCTCTCTCTGCCTCCGTGCCCCTGGTACACCCGTGGAGCTTCGTGCCTCTGGTACACCGGTGGGGCTTTCGTGCCTCTGGTACACCGGTGGAGCTTCGTGCCTCTGGTACACCGGTGGGGCTTTCGTGCCTCTGGTACACCGGTGGGGGTTTCGTGCCTCTGGTACACCGGTGGAGCTTCGTGCCCCTGGTAGTCTGCCTTTAACCGCTGACGCTCTTCACACTCTGCTCCTCTCCCTGCCGCCGTGGAGCCTCGTGGCCCTGGCTGTCTGCCTTTAAGCCCGGATGCTTTTCACACCCTGCTCCTCTCCCTGCCTTCGTGCCCCCGGTACACCCGTGGAGCTTCGTGCCTCTGGTACACCGGTGGGGCGT
>CP136878.1:26710452-26712952 GCA_033000465.1 Sciaenops ocellatus
AACACCGGCACTAGGCCGGCCGACAGGGGCCCTCCGATGGCGGGTCGCTTAAGCCGATCGGACGTGTGGAAGTCATCTTTTTGAAATCGCTCCTGAGGTCTCCGGGAGCGTTTCCTAGCGAGGCAGGTGAGGGGAAGGGGCAAAAACCAGAGATTTGCGCGGGCCGGCCGTCTCCCGGCAGAAATCCTCCACTTGAGGCAGTGGAACCACCTGCCCGAGGGCCGGCGTCACGCCGGCCGACAGCGGGGCTCCGATTTGGGGTCGCTCAAGCCCGTCGGAGGTGTGGAAGTCATCTTTTTGAAATCGCTCCTGAGGTCTCCGGGAGCGTTTCCTAGCGAGGCAGGTGAGGGGACAGGGCAAAAACCAGAGATTTGCGCGGGCCGGCCATCTCCCGGGCAGAAATCCTCCGTTTGAGGCAGTGGAAGCACCTGCCCGAGGGCCGGCGTCGCGCCGGCCGACAGCGGGGCTCCGATTTGGGGTCGCTCAAGCCCGTCGGAGGTGTGGAAGTCATCTTTTTGAAATCGCTCCTGAGGTCTCCGGGAGCGTTTCCTAGCGAGGCAGGTGAGGGGACAGGGCAAAAACCAGAGATTTGCGCGGGCCGGCCATCTCCCGGGCAGAAATCCTCCGTTTGAGGCAGTGGAAGCACCTGCCCGAGGGCCGGCGTCGCGCCGGCCGACAGCGGGGCTCCGATTTGGGGTCGATCAAGCCCGTCGGAGGTGTGGAAGTCATCTTTTTGAAATCGCTCCTGAGGTCTCCGGGAGCGTTTCCTAGCGAGGCAGGTGAGGGGACAGGGCAAAAACCAGAGATTTGCGCGGGCCGGCCATCTCCCGGGCAGAAATCCTCCGTTTGAGGGAGTGGAAGCACCTGCCCGAGGGCCGGCGTCGTGCCGGCCGACAGCGGGGCTCCGATTTGGGGTCGCTCAAGCCCGTCGGAGGTGTGGAAGTCATCTTTTTGAAATCGCTCCTGAGGTCTCCGGGAGCGTTTCCTAGCGAGGCAGGTGAGGGGACAGGGCAAAAACCAGAGATTTGCGCGGGCCGGCCATCTCCCGGCAGAAATCCAGCGTTTGAGGCAGTGGAAGCACCTGCCCGAGGGCCGGCGTCGTGCCGGCCGACAGCGGGGCTCCGATTTGGGGTCGATCAAGCCCGTTGGAGGTGTGGAAGTCATCTTTTTGAAATCTCTCCTGACCTTTCCGGGAGCGTTTCCTAGCGAGGCAGGTGAGGGGACGGGGCAAAAACCAGGGATTTGCGCGGGCCGGCCGTCTCTCTGCAGAAATCCTCCATTTGAGGCAGTGGAAGCACCTGCCCGAGGGCCGGCGTCGTGCCGGCCGACAGCGGGGCTCCGATTTGGGGTCGATCCATCCCGTCGGAGGTGTGGAAGTCATCTTTTTTAAATCTCTCCTGACCTTTCCGGGAGCGTTTCCTAGCGAGGCAGGTGAGGGGACGGGGCAAAAACCAGAGATTTGCGCGGGCCGGCCGTCTCTCTGCAGAAATCCTCCATTTGAGGCAGTGGAAGCACCTGCCCGAGGGCCGGCGTCGTGCCGGCCGACAGCGGGGCTCCGATTTGGGGTCGATCCATCCCGTCGGAGGTGTGGAAGTCATCTTTTTGAAATCTCTCCTGAGGTCTCCGGGAGCGTTTCCTAGCGAGGCAGGTGAGGGGACGGGGCAAAAACCAGAGATTTGCGCGGGCCGGCCGTCTCTCTGCAGAAATCCTCCATTTGAGGCAGTGGAAGCACCTGCCCGAGGGCCGGCGTCGTGCCGGCCGACAGCGGGGCTCCGATTTGGGGTCGATCCATCCCGTCGGAGGTGTGGAAGTCATCTTTTTGAAATCTCTCCTGACCTTTCCGGGAGCGTTTCCTAGCGAGGCAGGTGAGGGGACGGGGCAAAAACCAGAGATTTGCGCGGGCCGGCCGTCTCCCTGCAGAAATCCTCCATTTGAGGCAGTGGAAGCACCTGCCCGAGGTCCGGCGTCGTGCCGGCCGACAGCGGGGCTCCGATTTGGGGTCGATCAAGCCCGTCGGAGGTGTGGAAGTCCACTTTTTGAAATCTTTCCGGGAGCGTTTCCTAGCGAGGCAGGTGAGGGGACGGGGCAAAAACCAGGGATTTGCGCGGGCCGGCTCCTGGCAGAAATTGTGCCCCTGGTACACCGGTGGGGTTTCGTGCCTCTGGTACACCAGTGGAGCTTCGTGCCTCTGGTACACCTGTGGAGCTTCGTGCCCCTGGTAGAGCCTGCCTGTGGACTTTGATTTTTTTTTTTTTTTTTTTTTTTTTTTTTCCCCACACTTTGCTCTTCTCTCTGCCTCCGTGCCCCTGGTACACCTGTGGAGCTTCGTGCCTCTGGTACACCGGTGGGGCTTTCGTGCCTCTGGTACACCGGTGGAGTTTCGTGCCTCTGGTACACCGGTGGGGCTTTCGTGCCTCTGGTACACCGGTGGAGCTTCGTGCCCCTGGTAGAGCCTGCCTGTGGACTTTGACTTTTCACACTTTGCTCTTCTCTCTCTGCC
>CP136878.1:26725452-26727952 GCA_033000465.1 Sciaenops ocellatus
CTTTGCTCTTCTCTCTGCCTCCGTGCCCCTGGTACACCTGTGGAGCTTCGTGCCTCTGGTACACCGGTGGGGCTTTCGTGCCTCTGGTACACCGGTGGAGTTTCGTGCCTCTGGTACACCGGTGGGGCTTTCGTGCCTCTGGTACACCGGTGGAGCTTCGTGCCCCTGGTAGAGCCTGCCTGTGGACTTTGACTTTTCACACTTTGCTCTTCTCTCTCTGCCTCCGTGCCCCTGGTACACCGGTGGAGCTTCGTGCCTCTGGTACACCGGTGGGGCTTTCGTGCCTCTGGTACACCGGTGGAGTTTCGTGCCTCTGGTACACCGGTGGGGCTTTCGTGCCTCTGGTACACCGGCGGAGCTTCGTGCCCCTGGTAGAGCCTGCCTGTGGACTTTGACTTTTCACACTTTGCTCTTCTCTCTCTGCCTCCGTGCCCCTGGTACACCCGTGGAGCTTCGTGCCTCTGGTACACCGGTGGGGCTTTCGTGCCTCTGGTACACCTGTGGAGCTTCGTGCCCCTGGTAGAGCCTGCCTGTGGACTTTGATTTTCTTTTTTTTTTTTTTTTTTTTTTTTTTTTTTTTTTTCTCACACTTTGCTCTTCTCTCTGCCTCCGTGCCCCTGGTACACCCGTGGAGCTTCGTGCCTCTGGTACACCCGTGGAGCTTCGTGCCTCTGGTACACCGGTGGGGCTTTCGTGCCTCTGGTACACCGGTGGAGCTTCGTGCCCCTGGTAGAGCCTGCCTGTGGACTTTGACTTTTCACACTTTGCTCTTCTCTCTCTGCCTCCGTGCCCCTGGTACACCCGTGGAGCTTCGTGCCTCTGGTACACCGGTGGGGCTTTCGTGCCTCTGGTACACCTGTGGAGCTTCGTGCCCCTGGTAGAGCCTGCCTGTGGACTTTGATTTTCTTTTTTTTTTTTTTTTTTTTTTTTTTTTTTTTTTTCTCACACTTTGCTCTTCTCTCTGCCTCCGTGCCCCTGGTACACCCGTGGAGCTTCGTGCCTCTGGTACACCCGTGGAGCTTCGTGCCTCTGGTACACCGGTGGGGCTTTCGTGCCTCTGGTACACCGGTGGAGCTTCGTGCCCCTGGTAGAGCCTGCCTGTGGACTTTGACTTTTCACACTTTGCTCTTCTCTCTCTGCCTCCGTGCCCCTGGTACACCCGTGGAGCTTCGTGCCTCTGGTACACCGGTGGGGCTTTCGTGCCTCTGGTACACCGGTGGAGTTTCGTGCCTCTGGTACACCGGTGGGGCTTTCGTGCCTCTGGTACACCGGTGGGGCTTTCGTGCCTCTGGTACACCGGTGGAGCTTCGTGCCTCTGGTAGACCGGTGGGGCTTTCGTGCCTCTGGTACACCGGTGGGGCTTTCGTGCCCCTGGTACACCGGTGGAGCTTCGTGCCCCTGGCAGTCTGCCTTTAACCGCTGACGCTCTTCACACTCTGCTCCTCTCCCTGCCGCCGTGGAGCCTCGTGGCCCTGGCAGTCTGCCTTTAAGCCCGGATGCTTTTCACACTCTGCTCCTCTCCCTGCCGCCGTGCCCCTGGTACACCGGTGGAGCTTCGTGCCTCTGGTACACCGGTGGAGCTTCGTGCCTCTGGTACACCGGTGGGGCTTTCGTGCCTCTGGTACACCGGTGGGGCTTTCGTGCCCCTGGTAGAGCCTGCCTGTGGACTTTGACTTTTCACACTTTGCTCTTCTCTCTCTGCCTTCGTGCCCCTGGTAGTCTGCCTTTAACCTCTGACGCTCTTCACACTCTGCTCCTCTCCCTGCCGCCGTGGAGCCTCGTGGCCCTGGCTGTCTGCCTTTAAGCCCGGATGCTTTTCACACTCTGCTCCTCTCCCTGCCCTCGTGCCCCCGGTACACCCGTGGAGCTTCGTGCCTCTGGTACACCCGTGGGGCTTTCGTGCCTCTGGTACACCGGTGGGGCTTTCGTGCCTCTGGTACACCGGTGGAGCTTCGTGCCCCTGGTAGTCTGCCTTTAACCTCTGAAGCTCTTCACCCTCTGCTCCTCTCCCTGCCGCCGTGGAGCCTCGTGGCCCTGGCTGTCTGCCTTTAAGCCCGGATGCTTTTCACACTCTGCTCCTCTCCCTGCCTTCGTGCCCCCGGTACACCCGTGGGGCTTTCGTGCCTCTGGTACACCGGTGGGGCTTTCGTGCCCCTGGTAGTCTGCCTTTAAACTTTGATGCTTTTCACGCCCTGCTCCTCTCCCTGCCGCCGTGGCCCTGGTACAGCCCTGGAGCTTCGTGCCCGTGGCAGTCTGCCTTTAAACTTTGATGCTTTTCACACTGCGGAAGCAGGCAGGCAGGCAGGCAGGCAGGCAGGCTCTGTGGGCAGGGCCAGAGCCAAGATGAAAGCCAAAGAACCATGATGTCATCAGATTCCGGTTCTAAATTCCAAAAGATCCAAGCCAAACAACCATGTTTTTGATCAGAGAGGCAGTGAGAGCCAGCCAGACAGACAGACAGACAGACAGACAGAGAGAGAGAGAGAGAGAGAGAGAGAGA
>CP136878.1:26752554-26755054 GCA_033000465.1 Sciaenops ocellatus
GTCGTCGGGAGCGTTTCCTAGCGAGGCAGGTGAGGGGACAGGGCAAAAACCAGAGATTTGCGCGGGCCGGCCATCTCCCGGGCAGAAATCCTCCGTTTGAGGCAGTGGAAGCACCTGCCCGAGGGCCGGCGTCGCGCCGGCCGACAGCGGGGCTCCGATTTGGGGTCGATCAAGCCCGTCGGAGGTGTGGAAGTCATCTTTTTGAAATCTTTCCGGGAGCGTTTCCTAGCGAGGCAGGTGAGGGGACGGGGCAAAAACCAGGGATTTGCGCGGGCCGGCTCCTGGCAGAAATTGTGCCCCTGGTACACCGGTGGGGTTTCGTGCCTCTGGTACACCAGTGGAGCTTCGTGCCTCTGGTACACCTGTGGAGCTTCGTGCCCCTGGTAGAGCCTGCCTGTGGACTTTGATTTTTTTTTTTTTTTTTTTTTTTTTTTCCACACTTTGCTCTTCTCTCTCTGCCTCCGTGCCCCTGGTACACCTGTGGAGCTTCGTGCCTCTGGTACACCGGTGGGGCTTTCGTGCCTCTGGTACACCGGTGGGGCTTTCGTGCCTCTGGTACACCGGTGGAGCTTCGTGCCCCTGGTAGAGCCTGCCTGTGGACTTTGACTTTTCACACTTTGCTCTTCTCTCTCTGCCTCCGTGCCCCTGGTACACCTGTGGAGCTTCGTGCCTCTGGTACACCGGTGGGGCTTTCGTGCCTCTGGTACACCGGTGGAGTTTCGTGCCTCTGGTACACCGGTGGGGCTTTCGTGCCTCTGGTACACCGGTGGAGCTTCGTGCCCCTGGTAGAGCCTGCCTGTGGACTTTGACTTTTCACACTTTGCTCTTCTCTCTCTGCCTCCGTGCCCCTGGTACACCGGTGGAGCTTCGTGCCTCTGGTACACCGGTGGGGCTTTCGTGCCTCTGGTACACCGGTGGAGCTTCGTGCCTCTGGTACACCGGTGGGGCTTTCGTGCCTCTGGTACACCGGTGGAGCTTCGTGCCCCTGGTAGAGCCTGCCTTTGGACTTTGACTTTTCACACTTTGCTCTTCTCTCTCTGCCTCCGTGCCCCTGGTACACCCGTGGAGCTTCGTGCCTCTGGTACACCGGTGGGGCTTTCGTGCCTCTGGTACACCGGTGGAGCTTCGTGCCTCTGGTACACCGGTGGGGCTTTCGTGCCTCTGGTACACCGGTGGGGGTTTCGTGCCTCTGGTACACCGGTGGAGCTTCGTGCCCCTGGTAGTCTGCCTTTAACCGCTGACGCTCTTCACCCTCTGCTCCTCTCCCTGCCGCCGTGGAGCCTCGTGGCCCTGGCTGTCTGCCTTTAAGCCCGGATGCTTTTCACACCCTGCTCCTCTCCCTGCCTTCGTGCCCCCGGTACACCCGTGGAGCTTCGTGCCTCTGGTACACCGGTGGGGCTTTCGTGCCTCTGGTACACCGGTGGGGCTTTCGTGCCTCTGGTACACCGGTGGAGCTTCGTGCCCCTGGTAGTCTGCCTTTAACCTCTGAAGCTCTTCACCCTCTGCTCCTCTCCCTGCCGCCGTGGAGCCTCGTGGCCCTGGCAGTCTGCCTTTAAGCCCGGATGCTTTTCACACTCTGCTCCTCTCCCTGCCCTCGTGCCCCCGGTACACCCGTGGAGCTTCGTGCCTCTGGTACACCGGTGGGGCTTTCGTGCCTCTGGTACACCGGTGGGGCTTTCGTGCCCCTGGTAGTCTGCCTTTAACCTCTGAAGCTCTTCACCCTCTGCTCCTCTCCCTGCCGCCGTGGAGCCTCGTGGCCCTGGCTGTCTGCCTTTAAGCCCGGATGCTTTTCACACTCTGTTCCTCTCCCTGCCCTCGTGCCCCCGGTACACCCGTGGAGCTTCGTGCCTCTGGTACACCCGTGGAGCTTCGTGCCTCTGGTACACCGGTGGATCTTCGTGCCCCTGGTAGTCTGCCTTTAACCTCTGACGCTCTTCACCCTCTGCTCCTCTCCCTGCCGCCGTGGAGCCTCGTGGCCCTGGCTGTCTGCCTTTAAGCCCGGATGCTTTTCGCACTCTGCTCCTCTCCCTGCCCTCGTGCCCCCGGTACACCCGTGGAGCTTCGTGCCTCTGGTACACCGGTGGGGCTTTCGTGCCCCTGGTAGTCTGCCTTTAAACTTTGATGCTTTTCACGCCCTGCTCCTCTCCCTGCCGCCGTGGCCCTGGTACAGCCCTGGAGCTTCGTGCCCGTGGCAGTCTGCCTTTAAACTTTGATGCTTTTCACACTGCGGAAGCAGGCAGGCAGGCAGGCAGGCAGGCAGGCAGGCTCTGTGGGCAGGGCCAGAGCCAAGATGAAAGCCAAAGAACCATGATGTCATCAGATTCCGGTTCTAAATTCCAAAAGATCCGAGCCAAACAACCATGTTTTTGATCAGAGAGGCAGTGAGAGTCAGACAGACAGACAGACAGACAGAGAGAGAGAGAGAGAGAGAGAGAGAGAGAGAGAGAGAGAGAGAAAGAGAGACCCAGGCTGCACCCCTCAGCCCCGGGGAGCCCGTCGG
>CP136878.1:26765054-26767554 GCA_033000465.1 Sciaenops ocellatus
CCCGAGGGCCGGCGTCGTGCCGGCCGACAGCGGGGCTCCGATTTGGGGTCGCTCAAGCCCGTCGGAGGTGTGGAAGTCATCTTTTTGAAATCGCTCCTGAGGTCGTCGGGAGCGTTTCCTAGCGAGGCAGGTGAGGGGACAGGGCAAAAACCAGAGATTTGCGCGGGCCGGCCATCTCCCGGGCAGAAATCCTCCGTTTGAGGCAGTGGAAGCACCTGCCCGAGGGCCGGCGTCGCGCCGGCCGACAGCAGGGCTCCGATTTGGGGTCGCTCAAGCCCGTCGGAGGTGTGGAAGTCATCTTTTTGAAATCGCTCCTGAGGTCGTCGGGAGCGTTTCCTAGCGAGGCAGGTGAGGGGACAGGGCAAAAACCAGAGATTTGCGCGGGCCGGCCATCTCCCGGGCAGAAATCCTCCGTTTGAGGCAGTGGAAGCACCTGCCCGAGGGCCGGCGTCGCGCCGGCCGACAGCGGGGCTCCGATTTGGGGTCGATCAAGCCCGTCGGAGGTGTGGAAGTCATCTTTTTGAAATCGCTCCTGAGGTCGTCGGGAGCGTTTCCTAGCGAGGCAGGTGAGGGGAGGACAGGGCAAAAACCAGAGATTTGCGCGGGCCGGCCATCTCCCGGGCAGAAATCCTCCGTTTGAGGCAGTGGAAGCACCTGCCCGAGGGCCGGCGTCGCGCCGGCCGACAGCGGGGCTCCGATTTGGGGTCGATCAAGCCCGTCGGAGGTGTGGAAGTCATCTTTTTGAAATCTTTCCGGGAGCGTTTCCTAGCGAGGCAGGTGAGGGGACGGGGCAAAAACCAGGGATTTGCGCGGGCCGGCTCCTGGCAGAAATTGTGCCCCTGGTACACCGGTGGGGTTTCGTGCCTCTGGTACACCAGTGGAGCTTCGTGCCTCTGGTACACCTGTGGAGCTTCGTGCCCCTGGTAGAGCCTGCCTGTGGACTTTGATTTTTTTTTTTTTTTTTTTTTTTTTTTCCACACTTTGCTCTTCTCTCTCTGCCTCCGTGCCCCTGGTACACCTGTGGAGCTTCGTGCCTCTGGTACACCGGTGGGGCTTTCGTGCCTCTGGTACACCGGTGGGGCTTTCGTGCCTCTGGTACACCGGTGGAGCTTCGTGCCCCTGGTAGAGCCTGCCTGTGGACTTTGACTTTTCACACTTTGCTCTTCTCTCTCTGCCTCCGTGCCCCTGGTACACCTGTGGAGCTTCGTGCCTCTGGTACACCGGTGGGGCTTTCGTGCCTCTGGTACACCGGTGGAGTTTCGTGCCTCTGGTACACCGGTGGGGCTTTCGTGCCTCTGGTACACCGGTGGAGCTTCGTGCCCCTGGTAGAGCCTGCCTGTGGACTTTGACTTTTCACACTTTGCTCTTCTCTCTCTGCCTCCGTGCCCCTGGTACACCGGTGGAGCTTCGTGCCTCTGGTACACCGGTGGGGCTTTCGTGCCTCTGGTACACCGGTGGAGCTTCGTGCCTCTGGTACACCGGTGGGGCTTTCGTGCCTCTGGTACACCGGTGGAGCTTCGTGCCCCTGGTAGAGCCTGCCTTTGGACTTTGACTTTTCACACTTTGCTCTTCTCTCTCTGCCTCCGTGCCCCTGGTACACCCGTGGAGCTTCGTGCCTCTGGTACACCGGTGGGGCTTTCGTGCCTCTGGTACACCGGTGGAGCTTCGTGCCTCTGGTACACCGGTGGGGCTTTCGTGCCTCTGGTACACCGGTGGGGGTTTCGTGCCTCTGGTACACCGGTGGAGCTTCGTGCCCCTGGTAGTCTGCCTTTAACCGCTGACGCTCTTCACCCTCTGCTCCTCTCCCTGCCGCCGTGGAGCCTCGTGGCCCTGGCTGTCTGCCTTTAAGCCCGGATGCTTTTCACACCCTGCTCCTCTCCCTGCCTTCGTGCCCCCGGTACACCCGTGGAGCTTCGTGCCTCTGGTACACCGGTGGGGCTTTCGTGCCTCTGGTACACCGGTGGGGCTTTCGTGCCTCTGGTACACCGGTGGAGCTTCGTGCCCCTGGTAGTCTGCCTTTAACCTCTGAAGCTCTTCACCCTCTGCTCCTCTCCCTGCCGCCGTGGAGCCTCGTGGCCCTGGCAGTCTGCCTTTAAGCCCGGATGCTTTTCACACTCTGCTCCTCTCCCTGCCCTCGTGCCCCCGGTACACCCGTGGAGCTTCGTGCCTCTGGTACACCGGTGGGGCTTTCGTGCCTCTGGTACACCGGTGGGGCTTTCGTGCCCCTGGTAGTCTGCCTTTAACCTCTGAAGCTCTTCACCCTCTGCTCCTCTCCCTGCCGCCGTGGAGCCTCGTGGCCCTGGCTGTCTGCCTTTAAGCCCGGATGCTTTTCACACTCTGTTCCTCTCCCTGCCCTCGTGCCCCCGGTACACCCGTGGAGCTTCGTGCCTCTGGTACACCCGTGGAGCTTCGTGCCTCTGGTACACCGGTGGATCTTCGTGCCCCTGGTAGTCTGCCTTTAACCTCTGACGCTCTTCACCCTCTGCTCCTCTCCCTGCCG
>CP136878.1:26777554-26780054 GCA_033000465.1 Sciaenops ocellatus
TCGGGAGCGTTTCCTAGCGAGGCAGGTGAGGGGACAGGGCAAAAACCAGAGATTTGCGCGGGCCGGCCATCTCCCGGGCAGAAATCCTCCGTTTGAGGCAGTGGAAGCACCTGCCCGAGGGCCGGCGTCGCGCCGGCCGACAGCGGGGCTCCGATTTGGGGTCGCTCAAGCCCGTCGGAGGTGTGGAAGTCATCTTTTTTGAAATCGCTCCTGAGGGTCGTCGGGAGCGTTTCCTAGCGAGGCAGGTGAGGGGACAGGGCAAAAACCAGAGATTTGCGCGGGCCGGCCATCTCCCGGGCAGAAATCCTCCGTTTGAGGCAGTGGAAGCACCTGCCCGAGGGCCGGCGTCGTGCCGGCCGACAGCGGGGCTCCGATTTGGGGTCGCTCAAGCCCGTCGGAGGTGTGGAAGTCATCTTTTTGAAATCGCTCCTGAGGTCGTCGGGAGCGTTTCTAGCGAGGCAGGTGAGGGGACAGGGCAAAAACCAGAGATTTGCGCGGGCCGGCCATCTCCCGGGCAGAAATCCTCCGTTTGAGGCAGTGGAAGCACCTGCCCGAGGGCCGGCGTCGCGCCGGCCGACAGCAGGGCTCCGATTTGGGGTCGCTCAAGCCCGTCGGAGGTGTGGAAGTCATCTTTTTGAAATCGCTCCTGAGGTCGTCGGGAGCGTTTCCTAGCGAGGCAGGTGAGGGGACAGGGCAAAAACCAGAGATTTGCGCGGGCCGGCCATCTCCCGGGCAGAAATCCTCCGTTTGAGGCAGTGGAAGCACCTGCCCGAGGGCCGGCGTCGCGCCGGCCGACAGCAGGGCTCCGATTTGGGGTCGCTCAAGCCCGTCGGAGGTGTGGAAGTCATCTTTTTGAAATCGCTCCTGAGGTCGTCGGGAGCGTTTCCTAGCGAGGCAGGTGAGGGGACAGGGCAAAAACCAGAGATTTGCGCGGGCGGCCATCTCCCGGGCAGAAATCCTCCGTTTGAGGCAGTGGAAGCACCTGCCCGAGGGCCGGCGTCGCGCCGGGCCGACAGCAGGGCTCCGATTTGGGGTCGCTCAAGCCCGTCGGAGGTGTGGAAGTCATCTTTTTGAAATCGCTCCTGAGGTCGTCGGGAGCGTTTCCTAGCGAGGCAGGTGAGGGGACAGGGCAAAAAACCAGAGATTTGCGCGGGCCGGCCATCTCCCGGGCAGAAATCCTCCGTTTGAGGCAGTGGAAGCACCTGCCCGAGGGCCGGCGTCGCGCCGGCCGACAGCGGGGCTCCGATTTGGGGTCGCTCAAGCCCGTCGGAGGTGTGGAAGTCATCTTTTTGAAATCGCTCCTGAGGTCGTCGGGAGCGTTTCCTAGCGAGGCAGGTTGAGGGGACAGGGCAAAAACCAGAGATTTGCGCGGGGCCGGCCATCTCCCGGGCAGAAATCCTCCGTTTGAGGCAGTGGAAGCACCTGCCCGAGGGCCGGCGTCGTGCCCGGCCGACAGCGGGGCTCCGATTTGGGGTCGCTCAAGCCCGTCGGAGGTGTGGAAGTCATCTTTTTGAAATCGCTCCTGAGGTCGTCGGGAGCGTTTCCTAGCGAGGCAGGTGAGGGGACAGGGCAAAAACCAGAGATTTGCGCGGGCCGGCCATCTCCCGGGCAGAAATCCTCCGTTTGAGGCAGTGGAAGCACCTGCCCGAGGGCCGGCGTCGCGCCGGCCGACAGCAGGGCTCCGATTTGGGGTCGCTCAAGCCCGTCGGAGGTGTGGAAGTCATCTTTTTGAAATCGCTCCTGAGGTCGTCGGGAGCGTTTCCTAGCGAGGCAGGTGAGGGGACAGGGCAAAAAACCAGAGATTTGCGCGGGCCGGCCATCTCCCGGGCAGAAATCCTCCGTTTGAGGCAGTGGAAGCACCTGCCCGAGGGCCGGCGTCGCGCCGGCCGACAGCGGGGCTCCGATTTGGGGTCGATCAAGCCCGTCGGAGGTGTGGAAGTCATCTTTTGAAATCGCTCCTGAGGTCGTCGGGAGCGTTTCCTAGCGAGGCAGGTGAGGGGACAGGGCAAAAACCAGAGATTTGCGCGGGCCGGCCATCTCCCGGGCAGAAATCCTCCGTTTGAGGCAGTGGAAGCACCTGCCCGAGGGCCGGCGTCGCGCCGGCCGACAGCGGGGCTCCGATTTGGGGTCGATCAAGCCCGTCGGAGGTGTGGAAGTCATCTTTTTGAAATCTTTCCGGGGAGCGTTTCCTAGCGAGGCAGGTGAGGGGACGGGGCAAAAACCAGGGATTTGCGCGGGCCGGCTCCTGGCAGAAATTGTGCCCCTGGTACACCGGTGGGGTTTCGTGCCTCTGGTACACCAGTGGAGCTTCGTGCCTCTGGTACACCTGTGGAGCTTCGTGCCCCTGGTAGAGCCTGCCTGTGGACTTTGATTTTTTTTTTTTTTTTTTTTTTTTTTTTCCACACTTTGCTCTTCTCTCTCTGCCTCCGTGCCCCTGGTACACCTGTGGAGCTTCGTGCCTCTGGTACACCGTGGGGCTTTCGTGCCTCTGGTACACCGG
>CP136878.1:26792554-26795054 GCA_033000465.1 Sciaenops ocellatus
TCTTTTTGAAATCGCTCCTGAGGTCGTCGGGAGCGTTTCCTAGCGAGGCAGGTGAGGGGACAGGGCAAAAACCAGAGATTTGCGCGGGCCGGCCATCTCCCGGGCAGAAATCCTCCGTTTGAGGCAGTGGAAGCACCTGCCCGAGGGCCGGCGTCGCGCCGGCCGACAGCGGGGCTCCGATTTGGGGTCGCTCAAGCCCGTCGGAGGTGTGGAAGTCATCTTTTTGAAATCGCTCCTGAGGTCGTCGGGAGCGTTTTCCTAGCGAGGCAGGTGAGGGGACAGGGCAAAAACCCAGAGATTTGCGCGGGGCCGGCCATCTCCCGGGCAGAAATCCTCCGTTTGAGGCAGTGGAAGCACCTGCCCGAGGGCCGGCGTCGTGCCGGCCGACAGCGGGGCTCCGATTTGGGGTCGCTCAAGCCCGTCGGAGGTGTGGAAGTCATCTTTTTGAAATCGCTCCTGAGGTCGTCGGGAGCGTTTCCTAGCGAGGCAGGTGAGGGGACAGGGCAAAAAACCAGAGATTTGCGCGGGCCGGCCATCTCCCGGGCAGAAATCCTCCGTTTGAGGCAGTGGAAGCACCTGCCCGAGGGCCGGCGTCGCGCCGGCCGACAGCAGGGCTCCGATTTGGGGTCGCTCAAGCCCGTCGGAGGTGTGGAAGTCATCTTTTTGAAATCGCTCCTGAGGTCGTCGGGAGCGTTTCCTAGCGAGGCAGGTGAGGGGGACAGGGCAAAAACCAGAGATTTGCGCGGGCCGGCCATCTCCCGGGCAGAAATCCTCCGTTTGAGGCAGTGGAAGCACCTGCCCCGAGGGCCGGCGTCGCGCCGGCCGACAGCGGGGCTCCGATTTGGGGTCGATCAAGCCCGTCGGAGGTGTGGAAGTCATCTTTTTGAAATCGCTCCTGAGGTCGTCGGGAGCGTTTTCCTAGCGAGGCAGGTGAGGGGACAGGGCAAAAACCAGAGATTTGCGCGGGCCGGCCATCTCCCGGGCAGAAATCCTCCGTTTGAGGCAGTGGAAGCACCTGCCCGAGGGCCGGCGTCGCGCCGGCCGACAGCGGGGCTCCGATTTGGGGTCGAAAGTCATCTTTTTGAAATCGCTCCTGAGGTCGTCGGGAGCGTTTCCTAGCGAGGCAGGTGAGGGGACAGGGCAAAAACCAGAGATTTGCGCGGGCCGGCCATCTCCCGGGCAGAAATCCTCCGTTTGAGGCAGTGGAAGCACCTGCCCGAGGGCCGGCGTCGCGCCGGCCGACAGCGGGGCTCCGATTTGGGGTCGATCAAGCCCGTCGGAGGTGTGGAAGTCATCTTTTTGAAATCTTTCCGGGAGCGTTTCCTAGCGAGGCAGGTGAGGGGACGGGGCAAAAACCAGGGATTTGCGCGGGCCGGCTCCTGGCAGAAATTGTGCCCCTGGTACACCGGTGGGGTTTCGTGCCTCTGGTACACCAGTGGAGCTTCGTGCCTCTGGTACACCTGTGGAGCTTCGTGCCCCTGGTAGAGCCTGCCTGTGGACTTTGATTTTTTTTTTTTTTTTTTTTTTTTTTTCCACACTTTGCTCTTCTCTCTCTGCCTCCGTGCCCCTGGTACACCTGTGGAGCTTCGTGCCTCTGGTACACCGGTGGGGCTTTCGTGCCTCTGGTACACCGGTGGGGCTTTCGTGCCTCTGGTACACCGGTGGAGCTTCGTGCCCCTGGTAGAGCCTGCCTGTGGACTTTGACTTTTCACACTTTGCTCTTCTCTCTCTGCCTCCGTGCCCCTGGTACACCTGTGGAGCTTCGTGCCTCTGGTACACCGGTGGGGCTTTCGTGCCTCTGGTACACCGGTGGAGTTTCGTGCCTCTGGTACACCGGTGGGGCTTTCGTGCCTCTGGTACACCGGTGGAGCTTCGTGCCCCTGGTAGAGCCTGCCTGTGGACTTTGACTTTTCACACTTTGCTCTTCTCTCTCTGCCTCCGTGCCCCTGGTACACCGGTGGAGCTTCGTGCCTCTGGTACACCGGTGGGGCTTTCGTGCCTCTGGTACACCGGTGGAGCTTCGTGCCTCTGGTACACCGGTGGGGCTTTCGTGCCTCTGGTACACCGGTGGAGCTTCGTGCCCCTGGTAGAGCCTGCCTTTGGACTTTGACTTTTCACACTTTGCTCTTCTCTCTCTGCCTCCGTGCCCCTGGTACACCCGTGGAGCTTCGTGCCTCTGGTACACCGGTGGGGCTTTCGTGCCTCTGGTACACCGGTGGAGCTTCGTGCCTCTGGTACACCGGTGGGGCTTTCGTGCCTCTGGTACACCGGTGGGGGTTTCGTGCCTCTGGTACACCGGTGGAGCTTCGTGCCCCTGGTAGTCTGCCTTTAACCGCTGACGCTCTTCACCCTCTGCTCCTCTCCCTGCCGCCGTGGAGCCTCGTGGCCCTGGCTGTCTGCCTTTAAGCCCGGATGCTTTTCACACCCTGCTCCTCTCCCTGCCTTCGTGCCCCCGGTACACCCGTGGAGCTTCGTGCCTCTGGTACACCGGTGGGGCTTT
>CP136878.1:26805054-26810054 GCA_033000465.1 Sciaenops ocellatus
GCCGGAGGAACCACCCGCCCGAACACCGGCACTAGGCCGGCCGACAGGGGCCCTCCGATGGCGGGTCGCTTAAGCCGATCGGACGTGTGGAAGTCATCTTTTTGAAATCGCTCCTGAGGTCTCCGGGAGCGTTTCCTAGCGAGGCAGGTGAGGGGAAGGGGCAAAAACCAGAGATTTGCGCGGGCCGGCCGTCTCCCGGCAGAAATCCTCCACTTGAGGCAGTGGAACCACCTGCCCGAGGGCCGGCGTCGCGCCGGCCGACAGCGGGGCTCCGATTTGGGGTCGCTCAAGCCCGTCGGAGGTGTGGAAGTCATCTTTTTGAAATCGCTCCTGAGGTCGTCGGGAGCGTTTCCTAGCGAGGCAGGTGAGGGGACAGGGCAAAAACCAGAGATTTGCGCGGGCCGGCCATCTCCCGGGCAGAAATCCTCCGTTTGAGGCAGTGGAAGCACCTGCCCGAGGGCCGGCGTCGCGCCGGCCGACAGCAGGGCTCCGATTTGGGGTCGCTCAAGCCCGTCGGAGGTGTGGAAGTCATCTTTTTGAAATCGCTCCTGAGGTCGTCGGGAGCGTTTCCTAGCGAGGCAGGTGAGGGGACAGGGCAAAAACCAGAGATTTGCGCGGGCCGGCCATCTCCCGGGCAGAAATCCTCCGTTTGAGGCAGTGGAAGCACCTGCCCGAGGGCCGGCGTCGCGCCGGCCGACAGCAGGGCTCCGATTTGGGGTCGCTCAAGCCCGTCGGAGGTGTGGAAGTCATCTTTTTGAAATCGCTCCTGAGGTCGTCGGGAGCGTTTCCTAGCGAGGCAGGTGAGGGGACAGGGCAAAAACCAGAGATTTGCGCGGGCCGGCCATCTCCCGGGCAGAAATCCTCCGTTTGAGGCAGTGGAAGCACCTGCCCGAGGGCCGGCGTCGCGCCGGCCGACAGCGGGGCTCCGATTTGGGGTCGCTCAAGCCCGTCGGAGGTGTGGAAGTCATCTTTTTGAAATCGCTCCTGAGGTCGTCGGGAGCGTTTCCTAGCGAGGCAGGTGAGGGGACAGGGCAAAAACCAGAGATTTGCGCGGGCCGGCCATCTCCCGGGCAGAAATCCTCCGTTTGAGGCAGTGGAAGCACCTGCCCGAGGGCCGGCGTCGTGCCGGCCGACAGCGGGGCTCCGATTTGGGGTCGCTCAAGCCCGTCGGAGGTGTGGAAGTCATCTTTTTGAAATCGCTCCTGAGGTCGTCGGGAGCGTTTCCTAGCGAGGCAGGTGAGGGGACAGGGCAAAAACCAGAGATTTGCGCGGGCCGGCCATCTCCCGGGCAGAAATCCTCCGTTTGAGGCAGTGGAAGCACCTGCCCGAGGGCCGGCGTCGCGCCGGCCGACAGCAGGGCTCCGATTTGGGGTCGCTCAAGCCCGTCGGAGGTGTGGAAGTCATCTTTTTGAAATCGCTCCTGAGGTCGTCGGGAGCGTTTCCTAGCGAGGCAGGTGAGGGGACAGGGCAAAAACCAGAGATTTGCGCGGGCCGGCCATCTCCCGGGCAGAAATCCTCCGTTTGAGGCAGTGGAAGCACCTGCCCGAGGGCCGGCGTCGCGCCGGCCGACAGCAGGGCTCCGATTTGGGGTCGCTCAAGCCCGTCGGAGGTGTGGAAGTCATCTTTTTGAAATCGCTCCTGAGGTCGTCGGGAGCGTTTCCTAGCGAGGCAGGTGAGGGGACAGGGCAAAAACCAGAGATTTGCGCGGGCCGGCCATCTCCCGGGCAGAAATCCTCCGTTTGAGGCAGTGGAAGCACCTGCCCGAGGGCCGGCGTCGCGCCGGCCGACAGCAGGGCTCCGATTTGGGGTCGCTCAAGCCCGTCGGAGGTGTGGAAGTCATCTTTTTGAAATCGCTCCTGAGGTCGTCGGGAGCGTTTCCTAGCGAGGCAGGTGAGGGGACAGGGCAAAAACCAGAGATTTGCGCGGGCCGGCCATCTCCCGGGCAGAAATCCTCCGTTTGAGGCAGTGGAAGCACCTGCCCGAGGGCCGGCGTCGCGCCGGCCGACAGCGGGGCTCCGATTTGGGGTCGCTCAAGCCCGTCGGAGGTGTGGAAGTCATCTTTTTGAAATCGCTCCTGAGGTCGTCGGGAGCGTTTCCTAGCGAGGCAGGTGAGGGGACAGGGCAAAAACCAGAGATTTGCGCGGGCCGGCCATCTCCCGGGCAGAAATCCTCCGTTTGAGGCAGTGGAAGCACCTGCCCGAGGGCCGGCGTCGTGCCGGCCGACAGCGGGGCTCCGATTTGGGGTCGCTCAAGCCCGTCGGAGGTGTGGAAGTCATCTTTTTGAAATCGCTCCTGAGGTCGTCGGGAGCGTTTCCTAGCGAGGCAGGTGAGGGGACAGGGCAAAAACCAGAGATTTGCGCGGGCCGGCCATCTCCCGGGCAGAAATCCTCCGTTTGAGGCAGTGGAAGCACCTGCCCGAGGGCCGGCGTCGCGCCGGCCGACAGCAGGGCTCCGATTTGGGGTCGCTCAAGCCCGTCGGAGGTGTGGAAGTCATCTTTTTGAAATCGCTCCTGAGGTCGTCGGGAGCGTTTCCTAGCGAGGCAGGTGAGGGGACAGGGCAAAAACCAGAGATTTGCGCGGGCCGGCCATCTCCCGGGCAGAAATCCTCCGTTTGAGGCAGTGGAAGCACCTGCCCGAGGGCCGGCGTCGCGCCGGCCGACAGCGGGGCTCCGATTTGGGGTCGATCAAGCCCGTCGGAGGTGTGGAAGTCATCTTTTTGAAATCGCTCCTGAGGTCGTCGGGAGCGTTTCCTAGCGAGGCAGGTGAGGGGACAGGGCAAAAACCAGAGATTTGCGCGGGCCGGCCATCTCCCGGGCAGAAATCCTCCGTTTGAGGCAGTGGAAGCACCTGCCCGAGGGCCGGCGTCGCGCCGGCCGACAGCGGGGCTCCGATTTGGGGTCGATCAAGCCCGTCGGAGGTGTGGAAGTCATCTTTTTGAAATCTTTCCGGGAGCGTTTCCTAGCGAGGCAGGTGAGGGGACGGGGCAAAAACCAGGGATTTGCGCGGGCCGGCTCCTGGCAGAAATTGTGCCCCTGGTACACCGGTGGGGTTTCGTGCCTCTGGTACACCAGTGGAGCTTCGTGCCTCTGGTACACCTGTGGAGCTTCGTGCCCCTGGTAGAGCCTGCCTGTGGACTTTGATTTTTTTTTTTTTTTTTTTTTTTTTTTCCACACTTTGCTCTTCTCTCTCTGCCTCCGTGCCCCTGGTACACCTGTGGAGCTTCGTGCCTCTGGTACACCGGTGGGGCTTTCGTGCCTCTGGTACACCGGTGGGGCTTTCGTGCCTCTGGTACACCGGTGGAGCTTCGTGCCCCTGGTAGAGCCTGCCTGTGGACTTTGACTTTTCACACTTTGCTCTTCTCTCTCTGCCTCCGTGCCCCTGGTACACCTGTGGAGCTTCGTGCCTCTGGTACACCGGTGGGGCTTTCGTGCCTCTGGTACACCGGTGGAGTTTCGTGCCTCTGGTACACCGGTGGGGCTTTCGTGCCTCTGGTACACCGGTGGAGCTTCGTGCCCCTGGTAGAGCCTGCCTGTGGACTTTGACTTTTCACACTTTGCTCTTCTCTCTCTGCCTCCGTGCCCCTGGTACACCGGTGGAGCTTCGTGCCTCTGGTACACCGGTGGGGCTTTCGTGCCTCTGGTACACCGGTGGAGCTTCGTGCCTCTGGTACACCGGTGGGGCTTTCGTGCCTCTGGTACACCGGTGGAGCTTCGTGCCCCTGGTAGAGCCTGCCTTTGGACTTTGACTTTTCACACTTTGCTCTTCTCTCTCTGCCTCCGTGCCCCTGGTACACCCGTGGAGCTTCGTGCCTCTGGTACACCGGTGGGGCTTTCGTGCCTCTGGTACACCGGTGGAGCTTCGTGCCTCTGGTACACCGGTGGGGCTTTCGTGCCTCTGGTACACCGGTGGGGGTTTCGTGCCTCTGGTACACCGGTGGAGCTTCGTGCCCCTGGTAGTCTGCCTTTAACCGCTGACGCTCTTCACCCTCTGCTCCTCTCCCTGCCGCCGTGGAGCCTCGTGGCCCTGGCTGTCTGCCTTTAAGCCCGGATGCTTTTCACACCCTGCTCCTCTCCCTGCCTTCGTGCCCCCGGTACACCCGTGGAGCTTCGTGCCTCTGGTACACCGGTGGGGCTTTCGTGCCTCTGGTACACCGGTGGGGCTTTCGTGCCTCTGGTACACCGGTGGAGCTTCGTGCCCCTGGTAGTCTGCCTTTAACCTCTGAAGCTCTTCACCCTCTGCTCCTCTCCCTGCCGCCGTGGAGCCTCGTGGCCCTGGCAGTCTGCCTTTAAGCCCGGATGCTTTTCACACTCTGCTCCTCTCCCTGCCCTCGTGCCCCCGGTACACCCGTGGAGCTTCGTGCCTCTGGTACACCGGTGGGGCTTTCGTGCCTCTGGTACACCGGTGGGGCTTTCGTGCCCCTGGTAGTCTGCCTTTAACCTCTGAAGCTCTTCACCCTCTGCTCCTCTCCCTGCCGCCGTGGAGCCTCGTGGCCCTGGCTGTCTGCCTTTAAGCCCGGATGCTTTTCACACTCTGTTCCTCTCCCTGCCCTCGTGCCCCCGGTACACCCGTGGAGCTTCGTGCCTCTGGTACACCCGTGGAGCTTCGTGCCTCTGGTACACCGGTGGATCTTCGTGCCCCTGGTAGTCTGCCTTTAACCTCTGACGCTCTTCACCCTCTGCTCCTCTCCCTGCCGCCGTGGAGCCTCGTGGCCCTGGCTGTCTGCCTTTAAGCCCGGATGCTTTTCGCACTCTGCTCCTCTCCCTGCCCTCGTGCCCCCGGTACACCCGTGGAGCTTCGTGCCTCTGGTACACCGGTGGGGCTTTCGTGCCCCTGGTAGTCTGCCTTTAAACTTTGATGCTTTTCACGCCCTGCTCCTCTCCCTGCCGCCGTGGCCCTGGTACAGCCCTGGAGCTTCGTGCCCGTGGCAGTCTGCCTTTAAACTTTGATGCTTTTCACACTGCGGAAGCAGGCAGGCAGGCAGGCAGGCAGGCAGGCAGGCT
>CP136878.1:26828788-26831288 GCA_033000465.1 Sciaenops ocellatus
CCGGCCATCTCCCGGGCAGAAATCCTCCGTTTGAGGCAGTGGAAGCACCTGCCCGAGGGCCGGCGTCGCGCCGGCCGACAGCAGGGCTCCGATTTGGGGTCGCTCAAGCCCGTCGGAGGTGTGGAAGTCATCTTTTTGAAATCGCTCCTGAGGTCGTCGGGAGCGTTTCCTAGCGAGGCAGGTGAGGGGACAGGGCAAAAACCAGAGATTTGCGCGGGCCGGCCATCTCCCGGGCAGAAATCCTCCGTTTGAGGCAGTGGAAGCACCTGCCCGAGGGCCGGCGTCGCGCCGGCCGACAGCGGGGCTCCGATTTGGGGTCGCTCAAGCCCGTCGGAGGTGTGGAAGTCATCTTTTTGAAATCGCTCCTGAGGTCGTCGGGAGCGTTTCCTAGCGAGGCAGGTGAGGGGACAGGGCAAAAACCAGAGATTTGCGCGGGCCGGCCATCTCCCGGGCAGAAATCCTCCGTTTGAGGCAGTGGAAGCACCTGCCCGAGGGCCGGCGTCGCGCCGGCCGACAGCGGGGCTCCGATTTGGGGTCGCTCAAGCCCGTCGGAGGTGTGGAAGTCATCTTTTTGAAATCGCTCCTGAGGTCGTCGGGAGCGTTTCCTAGCGAGGCAGGTGAGGGGACAGGGCAAAAACCAGAGATTTGCGCGGGCCGGCCATCTCCCGGGCAGAAATCCTCCGTTTGAGGCAGTGGAAGCACCTGCCCGAGGGCCGGCGTCGCGCCGGCCGACAGCGGGGCTCCGATTTGGGGTCGATCAAGCCCGTCGGAGGTGTGGAAGTCATCTTTTTGAAATCGCTCCTGAGGTCGTCGGGAGCGTTTCCTAGCGAGGCAGGTGAGGGGACAGGGCAAAAACCAGAGATTTGCGCGGGCCGGTCATCTCTCTGCAGAAATCCTCCATTTGAGGCAGTGGAAGCACCTGCCCGAGGTCCGGCGTCGTGCCGGCCGACAGCGGGGCTCCGATTTGGGGTCGCTCAAGCCCGTCGGAGGTGTGGAAGTCCACTTTTTGAAATCTTTCCGGGAGCGTTTCCTAGCGAGGCAGGTGAGGGGACGGGGCAAAAACCAGGGATTTGCGCGGGCCGGCTCCTGGCAGAAATCGTGCCCCTGGTACACCGGTGGGGTTTCGTGCCTCTGGTACACCAGTGGAGCTTCGTGCCTCTGGTACACCTGTGGAGCTTCGTGCCCCTGGTAGAGCCTGCCTGTGGACTTTGATTTTTTTTTTTTTTTTTTTTTTTTTTTTTTTTTTCCACACTTTGCTCTTCTCTCTGCCTCCGTGCCCCTGGTACACCTGTGGAGCTTCGTGCCTCTGGTACACCGGTGGGGTTTCGTGCCTCTGGTACACCAGTGGAGCTTCGTGCCTCTGGTACACCTGTGGAGCTTCGTGCCCCTGGTAGAGCCTGCCTGTGGACTTTGATTTTTTTTTTTTTTTTTTTTTTTTTTTTTTCCACACTTTGCTCTTCTCTCTGCCTCCGTGCCCCTGGTACACCTGTGGAGCTTCGTGCCTCTGGTACACCGGTGGGGCTTTCGTGCCTCTGGTACACCGGTGGAGTTTCGTGCCTCTGGTACACCGGTGGGGCTTTCGTGCCTCTGGTACACCGGTGGAGCTTCGTGCCCCTGGTAGAGCCTGCCTGTGGACTTTGACTTTTCACACTTTGCTCTTCTCTCTCTGCCTCCGTGCCCCTGGTACACCGGTGGAGCTTCGTGCCTCTGGTACACCGGTGGGGCTTTCGTGCCTCTGGTACACCGGTGGAGTTTCGTGCCTCTGGTACACCGGTGGGGCTTTCGTGCCTCTGGTACACCGGCGGAGCTTCGTGCCCCTGGTAGAGCCTGCCTGTGGACTTTGACTTTTCACACTTTGCTCTTCTCTCTCTGCCTCCGTGCCCCTGGTACACCCGTGGAGCTTCGTGCCTCTGGTACACCGGTGGGGCTTTCGTGCCTCTGGTACACCTGTGGAGCTTCGTGCCCCTGGTAGAGCCTGCCTGTGGACTTTGATTTTCTTTTTTTTTTTTTTTTTTTTTTTTTTTTTTTTTTTCTCACACTTTGCTCTTCTCTCTGCCTCCGTGCCCCTGGTACACACCCGTGGAGCTTCGTGCCTCTGGTACACCCGTGGAGCTTCGTGCCTCTGGTACACCGGTGGGGCTTTCGTGCCTCTGGTACACCGGTGGAGCTTCGTGCCCCTGGTAGAGCCTGCCTGTGGACTTTGACTTTTCACACTTTGCTCTTCTCTCTCTGCCTCCGTGCCCCTGGTACACCCGTGGAGCTTCGTGCCTCTGGTACACCGGTGGGGCTTTCGTGCCTCTGGTACACCTGTGGAGCTTCGTGCCCCTGGTAGAGCCTGCCTGTGGACTTTGATTTTCTTTTTTTTTTTTTTTTTTTTTTTTTTTTTTTTTTCTCACACTTTGCTCTTCTCTCTGCCTCCGTGCCCCTGGTACACCCGTGGAGCTTCGTGCCTCTGGTACACCCGTGGAGCTTCGTGCCTCTGGTACACCGGTGGGGCTTT
>CP136878.1:26843788-26846288 GCA_033000465.1 Sciaenops ocellatus
TGCCTCTGGTACACCGGTGGAGTTTCGTGCCTCTGGTACACCGGTGGGGCTTTCGTGCCTCTGGTACACCGGTGGAGCTTCGTGCCCCTGGTAGAGCCTGCCTGTGGACTTTGACTTTTCACACTTTGCTCTTCTCTCTCTGCCTCCGTGCCCCTGGTACACCGGTGGAGCTTCGTGCCTCTGGTACACCGGTGGGGCTTTCGTGCCTCTGGTACACCGGTGGAGTTTCGTGCCTCTGGTACACCGGTGGGGCTTTCGTGCCTCTGGTACACCGGCGGAGCTTCGTGCCCCTGGTAGAGCCTGCCTGTGGACTTTGACTTTTCACACTTTGCTCTTCTCTCTCTGCCTCCGTGCCCCTGGTACACCCGTGGAGCTTCGTGCCTCTGGTACACCGGTGGGGCTTTCGTGCCTCTGGTACACCTGTGGAGCTTCGTGCCCCTGGTAGAGCCTGCCTGTGGACTTTGATTTTCTTTTTTTTTTTTTTTTTTTTTTTTTTTTTTTTTTCTCACACTTTGCTCTTCTCTCTGCCTCCGTGCCCCTGGTACACCCGTGGAGCTTCGTGCCTCTGGTACACCCGTGGAGCTTCGTGCCTCTGGTACACCGGTGGGGCTTTCGTGCCTCTGGTACACCGGTGGAGCTTCGTGCCCCTGGTAGAGCCTGCCTGTGGACTTTGACTTTTCACACTTTGCTCTTCTCTCTCTGCCTCCGTGCCCCTGGTACACCCGTGGAGCTTCGTGCCTCTGGTACACCGGTGGGGCTTTCGTGCCTCTGGTACACCTGTGGAGCTTCGTGCCCCTGGTAGAGCCTGCCTGTGGACTTTGATTTTCTTTTTTTTTTTTTTTTTTTTTTTTTTTTTTTTTTTCTCACACTTTGCTCTTCTCTCTGCCTCCGTGCCCCTGGTACACCCGTGGAGCTTCGTGCCTCTGGTACACCCGTGGAGCTTCGTGCCTCTGGTACACCGGTGGGGCTTTCGTGCCTCTGGTACACCGGTGGAGCTTCGTGCCCCTGGTAGAGCCTGCCTGTGGACTTTGACTTTTCACACTTTGCTCTTCTCTCTCTGCCTCCGTGCCCCTGGTACACCCGTGGAGCTTCGTGCCTCTGGTACACCGGTGGGGCTTTCGTGCCTCTGGTACACCGGTGGAGTTTCGTGCCTCTGGTACACCGGTGGGGCTTTCGTGCCTCTGGTACACCGGTGGGGCTTTCGTGCCTCTGGTACACCGGTGGAGCTTCGTGCCTCTGGTAGACCGGTGGGGCTTTCGTGCCTCTGGTACACCGGTGGGGCTTTCGTGCCCCTGGTACACCGGTGGAGCTTCGTGCCCCTGGCAGTCTGCCTTTAACCGCTGACGCTCTTCACACTCTGCTCCTCTCCCTGCCGCCGTGGAGCCTCGTGGCCCTGGCAGTCTGCCTTTAAGCCCGGATGCTTTTCACACTCTGCTCCTCTCCCTGCCGCCGTGCCCCTGGTACACCGGTGGAGCTTCGTGCCTCTGGTACACCGGTGGAGCTTCGTGCCTCTGGTACACCGGTGGGGCTTTCGTGCCTCTGGTACACCGGTGGGGCTTTCGTGCCCCTGGTAGAGCCTGCCTGTGGACTTTGACTTTTCACACTTTGCTCTTCTCTCTCTGCCTTCGTGCCCCTGGTAGTCTGCCTTTAACCTCTGACGCTCTTCACACTCTGCTCCTCTCCCTGCCGCCGTGGAGCCTCGTGGCCCTGGCTGTCTGCCTTTAAGCCCGGATGCTTTTCACACTCTGCTCCTCTCCCTGCCCTCGTGCCCCCGGTACACCCGTGGAGCTTCGTGCCTCTGGTACACCCCGTGGGGCTTTCGTGCCTCTGGTACACCGGTGGGGCTTTCGTGCCTCTGGTACACCGGTGGAGCTTCGTGCCCCTGGTAGTCTGCCTTTAACCTCTGAAGCTCTTCACCCTCTGCTCCTCTCCCTGCCGCCGTGGAGCCTCGTGGCCCTGGCTGTCTGCCTTTAAGCCCGGATGCTTTTCACACTCTGCTCCTCTCCCTGCCTTCGTGCCCCCGGTACACCCGTGGGGCTTTCGTGCCTCTGGTACACCGGTGGGGCTTTCGTGCCCCTGGTAGTCTGCCTTTAAACTTTGATGCTTTTCACGCCCTGCTCCTCTCCCTGCCGCCGTGGCCCTGGTACAGCCCTGGAGCTTCGTGCCCGTGGCAGTCTGCCTTTAAACTTTGATGCTTTTCACACTGCGGAAGCAGGCAGGCAGGCAGGCAGGCAGGCAGGCTCTGTGGGCAGGGCCAGAGCCAAGATGAAAGCCAAAGAACCATGATGTCATCAGATTCCGGTTCTAAATTCCAAAAGATCCAAGCCAAACAACCATGTTTTTGATCAGAGAGGCAGTGAGAGCCAGCCAGACAGACAGACAGACAGACAGACAGAGAGAGAGAGAGAGAGAGAGAGAGAGAGAGAGAGAGAGAGAGAGAAGAGAGACCCAGGCTGCACCCCTCAGCAACCAAGCCTAGGCCGTCGCCACTGTCTCCTCA
>CP136878.1:26856288-26858788 GCA_033000465.1 Sciaenops ocellatus
CCGTCGGAGGTGTGGAAGTCATCTTTTTGAAATCGCTCCTGAGGTCGTCGGGAGCGTTTCCTAGCGAGGCAGGTGAGGGGACAGGGCAAAAACCAGAGATTTGCGCGGGCCGGCCATCTCCCGGGCAGAAATCCTCCGTTTGAGGCAGTGGAAGCACCTGCCCGAGGGCCGGCGTCGCGCCGGCCGACAGCGGGGCTCCGATTTGGGGTCGATCAAGCCCGTCGGAGGTGTGGAAGTCATCTTTTTGAAATCGCTCCTGAGGTCGTCGGGAGCGTTTCCTAGCGAGGCAGGTGAGGGGACAGGGCAAAAACCAGAGATTTGCGCGGGCCGGTCATCTCTCTGCAGAAATCCTCCATTTGAGGCAGTGGAAGCACCTGCCCGAGGTCCGGCGTCGTGCCGGCCGACAGCGGGGCTCCGATTTGGGGTCGCTCAAGCCCGTCGGAGGTGTGGAAGTCCACTTTTTGAAATCTTTCCGGGAGCGTTTCCTAGCGAGGCAGGTGAGGGGACGGGGCAAAAACCAGGGATTTGCGCGGGCCGGCTCCTGGCAGAAATCGTGCCCCTGGTACACCGGTGGGGTTTCGTGCCTCTGGTACACCAGTGGAGCTTCGTGCCTCTGGTACACCTGTGGAGCTTCGTGCCCCTGGTAGAGCCTGCCTGTGGACTTTGATTTTTTTTTTTTTTTTTTTTTTTTTTTTTTTTTTTCCACACTTTGCTCTTCTCTCTGCCTCCGTGCCCCTGGTACACCTGTGGAGCTTCGTGCCTCTGGTACACCGGTGGGGTTTCGTGCCTCTGGTACACCAGTGGAGCTTCGTGCCTCTGGTACACCTGTGGAGCTTCGTGCCCCTGGTAGAGCCTGCCTGTGGACTTTGATTTTTTTTTTTTTTTTTTTTTTTTTTTTTTCCACACTTTGCTCTTCTCTCTGCCTCCGTGCCCCTGGTACACCTGTGGAGCTTCGTGCCTCTGGTACACCGGTGGGGCTTTCGTGCCTCTGGTACACCGGTGGAGTTTCGTGCCTCTGGTACACCGGTGGGGCTTTCGTGCCTCTGGTACACCGGTGGAGCTTCGTGCCCCTGGTAGAGCCTGCCTGTGGACTTTGACTTTTCACACTTTGCTCTTCTCTCTCTGCCTCCGTGCCCCTGGTACACCGGTGGAGCTTCGTGCCTCTGGTACACCGGTGGGGCTTTCGTGCCTCTGGTACACCGGTGGAGTTTCGTGCCTCTGGTACACCGGTGGGGCTTTCGTGCCTCTGGTACACCGGCGGAGCTTCGTGCCCCTGGTAGAGCCTGCCTGTGGACTTTGACTTTTCACACTTTGCTCTTCTCTCTCTGCCTCCGTGCCCCTGGTACACCCGTGGAGCTTCGTGCCTCTGGTACACCGGTGGGGCTTTCGTGCCTCTGGTACACCTGTGGAGCTTCGTGCCCCTGGTAGAGCCTGCCTGTGGACTTTGATTTTCTTTTTTTTTTTTTTTTTTTTTTTTTTTTTTTTTTCTCACACTTTGCTCTTCTCTCTGCCTCCGTGCCCCTGGTACACCCGTGGAGCTTCGTGCCTCTGGTACACCCGTGGAGCTTCGTGCCTCTGGTGACACCGGTGGGGCTTTCGTGCCTCTGGTACACCGGTGGAGCTTCGTGCCCCTGGTAGAGCCTGCCTGTGGACTTTGACTTTTCACACTTTGCTCTTCTCTCTCTGCCTCCGTGCCCCTGGTACACCCGTGGAGCTTCGTGCCTCTGGTACACCGGTGGGGCTTTCGTGCCTCTGGTACACCTGTGGAGCTTCGTGCCCCTGGTAGAGCCTGCCTGTGGACTTTGATTTTCTTTTTTTTTTTTTTTTTTTTTTTTTTTTTTTTTTTCTCACACTTTGCTCTTCTCTCTGCCTCCGTGCCCCTGGTACACCCGTGGAGCTTCGTGCCTCTGGTACACCCGTGGAGCTTCGTGCCTCTGGTACACCGGTGGGGCTTTCGTGCCTCTGGTACACCGGTGGAGCTTCGTGCCCCTGGTAGAGCCTGCCTGTGGACTTTGACTTTTCACACTTTGCTCTTCTCTCTCTGCCTCCGTGCCCCTGGTACACCCGTGGAGCTTCGTGCCTCTGGTACACCGGTGGGGCTTTCGTGCCTCTGGTACACCGGTGGAGTTTCGTGCCTCTGGTACACCGGTGGGGCTTTCGTGCCTCTGGTACACCGGTGGGGCTTTCGTGCCTCTGGTACACCGGTGGAGCTTCGTGCCTCTGGTAGACCGGTGGGGCTTTCGTGCCTCTGGTACACCGGTGGGGCTTTCGTGCCCCTGGTACACCGGTGGAGCTTCGTGCCCCTGGCAGTCTGCCTTTAACCGCTGACGCTCTTCACACTCTGCTCCTCTCCCTGCCGCCGTGGAGCCTCGTGGCCCTGGCAGTCTGCCTTTAAGCCCGGATGCTTTTCACACTCTGCTCCTCTCCCTGCCGCCGTGCCCCTGGTACACCGGTGGAGCTTCGTGCCTCTGGTACACCGGTGGAGCTTCGTGCCTCTGGT
>CP136878.1:26862777-26865277 GCA_033000465.1 Sciaenops ocellatus
CTGGGTCCCAAGGCCCAGGCGGGCCCGGGGGGAGGTCGGTGGGGCTCGGAGCCTCTCTCAACCTCCCTCCGACGGGCTCCCCGGGGCTGAGGGGTGCAGGCTGGGTCCCAGGACCCCAGGCGGGCCCGGGTGGAGGTCGGTGGGGGCTTGGAGCCTCCCTCCGACGGGCTCCCCGGGGCTGAGGGGTGCAGGCTGGGTCCCAAGGCCCCAGGCGGGCCCGGGTGGAGGTCGGTAGGGGCTTGGAGCCTCTCTCAACCTCCCTCCAAAGGCCTTCCTGGGGCTGAGGAGACAGTGGCGACGGCCTAGGCTTGGTTGCTGAGGGGTGCAGCCTGGGTCTCTCTTTCTCTCTCTCTCTCTCTCTCTCTCTCTCTCTCTCTCTCTCTCTCTGTCTGTCTGTCTGTCTGTCTGACTCTCACTGCCTCTCTGATCAAAAACATGGTTGTTTGGCTCGGATCTTTTGGAATTTAGAACCGGAATCTGATGACATCATGGTTCTTTGGCTTTCATCTTGGCTCTGGCCCTGCCCACAGAGCCTGCCTGCCTGCCTGCCTGCCTGCCTGCCTGCTTCCGCAGTGTGAAAAGCATCAAAGTTTAAAGGCAGACTGCCACGGGCACGAAGCTCCAGGGCTGTACCAGGGCCACGGCGGCAGGGAGAGGAGCAGGGCGTGAAAAGCATCAAAGTTTAAAGGCAGACTACCAGGGGCACGAAAGCCCCACCGGTGTACCAGAGGCACGAAGCTCCACGGGTGTACCGGGGGCACGAGGGCAGGGAGAGGAGCAGAGTGCGAAAAGCATCCGGGCTTAAAGGCAGACAGCCAGGGCCACGAGGCTCCACGGCGGCAGGGAGAGGAGCAGAGGGTGAAGAGCGTCAGAGGTTAAAGGCAGACTACCAGGGGCACGAAGATCCACCGGTGTACCAGAGGCACGAAGCTCCACGGGTGTACCAGAGGCACGAAGCTCCACGGGTGTACCGGGGGCACGAGGGCAGGGAGAGGAACAGAGTGTGAAAAGCATCCGGGCTTAAAGGCAGACAGCCAGGGCCACGAGGCTCCACGGCGGCAGGGAGAGGAGCAGAGGGTGAAGAGCTTCAGAGGTTAAAGGCAGACTACCAGGGGCACGAAAGCCCCACCGGTGTACCAGAGGCACGAAAGCCCCACCGGTGTACCAGAGGCACGAAGCTCCACGGGTGTACCGGGGGCACGAGGGCAGGGAGAGGAGCAGAGTGTGAAAAGCATCCGGGCTTAAAGGCAGACTGCCAGGGCCACGAGGCTCCACGGCGGCAGGGAGAGGAGCAGAGGGTGAAGAGCTTCAGAGGTTAAAGGCAGACTACCAGGGGCACGAAGCTCCACCGGTGTACCAGAGGCACGAAAGCCCCACCGGTGTACCAGAGGCACGAAAGCCCCACCGGTGTACCAGAGGCACGAAGCTCCACGGGTGTACCGGGGGCACGAAGGCAGGGAGAGGAGCAGGGTGTGAAAAGCATCCGGGCTTAAAGGCAGACAGCCAGGGCCACGAGGCTCCACGGCGGCAGGGAGAGGAGCAGAGGGTGAAGAGCGTCAGCGGTTAAAGGCAGACTACCAGGGGCACGAAGCTCCACCGGTGTACCAGAGGCACGAAACCCCCACCGGTGTACCAGAGGCACGAAAGCCCCACCGGTGTACCAGAGGCACGAAGCTCCACCGGTGTACCAGAGGCACGAAAGCCCCACCGGTGTACCAGAGGCACGAAGCTCCACGGGTGTACCAGGGGCACGGAGGCAGAGAGAGAAGAGCAAAGTGTGAAAAGTCAAAGTCCAAAGGCAGGCTCTACCAGGGGCACGAAGCTCCACCGGTGTACCAGAGGCACGAAAGCCCCACCGGTGTACCAGAGGCACGAAGCTCCACCGGTGTACCAGAGGCACGAAAGCCCCACCGGTGTACCAGAGGCACGAAGCTCCACCGGTGTACCAGGGGCACGGAGGCAGAGAGAGAAGAGCAAAGTGTGAAAAGTCAAAGTCCACAGGCAGGCTCTACCAGGGGCACGAAGCTCCACCAGTGTACCAGAGGCACGAAAGCCCCACCGGTGTACCAGAGGCACGAAACTCCATCGGTGTACCAGAGGCACGAAAGCCCCACCGGTGTACCAGAGGCACGAAGCTCCACAGGTGTACCAGGGGCACGGAGGCAGAGAGAGAAGAGCAAAGTGTGAAAAGTCAAAGTCCACAGGCAGGCTCTACCAGGGGCACGAAGCTCCACCGGTGTACCAGAGGCACGAAAGCCCCACCGGTGTACCAGAGGCACGAAACTCCACCGGTGTACCAGAGGCACGAAAGCCCCACCGGTGTACCAGAGGCACGAAGCTCCACAGGTGTACCAGGGGCACGGAGGCAGAGAGAGAAGAGCAAAGTGTGGGAAAAAAAAAAAAAAAAAAAAAAAAAAAAATCAAAGTCCACAGGCAGGCTCTACCAGGGGCACGAAGCTCCACAGGTGTACCAGAGGCACGAAGCTCCACTGGTGTACCA
>CP136878.1:26875277-26877777 GCA_033000465.1 Sciaenops ocellatus
CAAGGCGCCAGGCGGGCCCGGGTGGAGGTCGGTGGGGCTCGGAGCCTCTCTCAACCTCCCTCCGACGGGCTCCCCGGGGCTGAGGGGTGCAGGCTGGGTCCCAAGGCGCCAGGCGGGCCCGGGGGGAGGTCGGTGGGGCTCGGAGCCTCTCTCAACCTCCCTCCGACGGGCTCCCCGGGGCTGAGGGGTGCAGGCTGGGTCCCAAGGCGCCAGGCGGGCCCGGGTGGAGGTCGGTGGGGCTCGGAGCCTCTCTCAACCTCCCTCCGACGGGCTCCCCGGGGCTGAGGGGTGCAGGCTGGGTCCCAAGGCCCCAGGCGGGCCCGGGGGGAGGTCGGTGGGGCTCGGAGCCTCTCTCAACCTCCCTCCGACGGGCTCCCCGGGGCTGAGGGGTGCAGGCTGGGTCCCAGGACCCCAGGCGGGCCCGGGTGGAGGTCGGTGGGGGCTTGGAGCCTCCCTCCGACGGGCTCCCCGGGGCTGAGGGGTGCAGGCTGGGTCCCAAGGCCCCAGGCGGGCCCGGGTGGAGGTCGGTAGGGGCTTGGAGCCTCTCTCAACCTCCCTCCAAAGGCCTTCCTGGGGCTGAGGAGACAGTGGCGACGGCCTAGGCTTGGTTGCTGAGGGGTGCAGCCTGGGTCTCTCTTTCTCTCTCTCTCTCTCTCTCTCTCTCTCTCTCTCTCTCTCTCTGTCTGTCTGTCTGTCTGTCTGACTCTCACTGCCTCTCTGATCAAAAACATGGTTGTTTGGCTCGGATCTTTTGGAATTTAGAACCGGAATCTAATGACATCATGGTTCTTTGGCTTTCATCTTGGCTCTGGCCCTGCCCACAGAGCCTGCCTGCCTGCCTGCCTGCCTGCCTGCCTGCTTCCGCAGTGTGAAAAGCATCAAAGTTTAAAGGCAGACTGCCACGGGCACGAAGCTCCAGGGCTGTACCAGGGCCACGGCGGCAGGGAGAGGAGCAGGGCGTGAAAAGCATCAAAGTTTAAAGGCAGACTACCAGGGGCACGAAAGCCCCACCGGTGTACCAGAGGCACGAAGCTCCACGGGTGTACCGGGGGCACGAGGGCAGGGAGAGGAGCAGAGTGCGAAAAGCATCCGGGCTTAAAGGCAGACAGCCAGGGCCACGAGGCTCCACGGCGGCAGGGAGAGGAGCAGAGGGTGAAGAGCGTCAGAGGTTAAAGGCAGACTACCAGGGGCACGAAGATCCACCGGTGTACCAGAGGCACGAAGCTCCACGGGTGTACCAGAGGCACGAAGCTCCACGGGTGTACCGGGGGCACGAGGGCAGGGAGAGGAACAGAGTGTGAAAAGCATCCGGGCTTAAAGGCAGACAGCCAGGGCCACGAGGCTCCACGGCGGCAGGGAGAGGAGCAGAGGGTGAAGAGCTTCAGAGGTTAAAGGCAGACTACCAGGGGCACGAAAGCCCCACCGGTGTACCAGAGGCACGAAAGCCCCACCGGTGTACCAGAGGCACGAAGCTCCACGGGTGTACCGGGGGCACGAGGGCAGGGAGAGGAGCAGAGTGTGAAAAGCATCCGGGCTTAAAGGCAGACTGCCAGGGCCACGAGGCTCCACGGCGGCAGGGAGAGGAGCAGAGGGTGAAGAGCTTCAGAGGTTAAAGGCAGACTACCAGGGGCACGAAGCTCCACCGGTGTACCAGAGGCACGAAAGCCCCACCGGTGTACCAGAGGCACGAAAGCCCCACCGGTGTACCAGAGGCACGAAGCTCCACGGGTGTACCGGGGGCACGAAGGCAGGGAGAGGAGCAGGGTGTGAAAAGCATCCGGGCTTAAAGGCAGACAGCCAGGGCCACGAGGCTCCACGGCGGCAGGGAGAGGAGCAGAGGGTGAAGAGCGTCAGCGGTTAAAGGCAGACTACCAGGGGCACGAAGCTCCACCGGTGTACCAGAGGCACGAAACCCCCACCGGTGTACCAGAGGCACGAAAGCCCCACCGGTGTACCAGAGGCACGAAGCTCCACCGGTGTACCAGAGGCACGAAAGCCCCACCGGTGTACCAGAGGCACGAAGCTCCACGGGTGTACCAGGGGCACGGAGGCAGAGAGAGAAGAGCAAAGTGTGAAAAGTCAAAGTCCAAAGGCAGGCTCTACCAGGGGCACGAAGCTCCACCGGTGTACCAGAGGCACGAAAGCCCCACCGGTGTACCAGAGGCACGAAGCTCCACCGGTGTACCAGAGGCACGAAAGCCCCACCGGTGTACCAGAGGCACGAAGCTCCACCGGTGTACCAGGGGCACGGAGGCAGAGAGAGAAGAGCAAAGTGTGAAAAGTCAAAGTCCACAGGCAGGCTCTACCAGGGGCACGAAGCTCCACCAGTGTACCAGAGGCACGAAAGCCCCACCGGTGTACCAGAGGCACGAAACTCCATCGGTGTACCAGAGGCACGAAAGCCCCACCGGTGTACCAGAGGCACGAAGCTCCACAGGTGTACCAGGGGCACGGAGGCAGAGAGAGAAGAGCAAAGTGTGAAAAGTCAAAGTCCACAGGC
>CP136878.1:26890277-26892777 GCA_033000465.1 Sciaenops ocellatus
GGCTTAAAGGCAGACAGCCAGGGCCACGAGGCTCCACGGCGGCAGGGAGAGGAGCAGAGGGTGAAGAGCTTCAGAGGTTAAAGGCAGACTACCAGGGGCACGAAAGCCCCACCGGTGTACCAGAGGCACGAAAGCCCCACCGGTGTACCAGAGGCACGAAGCTCCACGGGTGTACCGGGGGCACGAGGGCAGGGAGAGGAGCAGAGTGTGAAAAGCATCCGGGCTTAAAGGCAGACTGCCAGGGCCACGAGGCTCCACGGCGGCAGGGAGAGGAGCAGAGGGTGAAGAGCTTCAGAGGTTAAAGGCAGACTACCAGGGGCACGAAGCTCCACCGGTGTACCAGAGGCACGAAAGCCCCACCGGTGTACCAGAGGCACGAAAGCCCCACCGGTGTACCAGAGGCACGAAGCTCCACGGGTGTACCGGGGGCACGAAGGCAGGGAGAGGAGCAGGGTGTGAAAAGCATCCGGGCTTAAAGGCAGACAGCCAGGGCCACGAGGCTCCACGGCGGCAGGGAGAGGAGCAGAGGGTGAAGAGCGTCAGCGGTTAAAGGCAGACTACCAGGGGCACGAAGCTCCACCGGTGTACCAGAGGCACGAAACCCCCACCGGTGTACCAGAGGCACGAAAGCCCCACCGGTGTACCAGAGGCACGAAGCTCCACCGGTGTACCAGAGGCACGAAAGCCCCACCGGTGTACCAGAGGCACGAAGCTCCACGGGTGTACCAGGGGCACGGAGGCAGAGAGAGAAGAGCAAAGTGTGAAAAGTCAAAGTCCAAAGGCAGGCTCTACCAGGGGCACGAAGCTCCACCGGTGTACCAGAGGCACGAAAGCCCCACCGGTGTACCAGAGGCACGAAGCTCCACCGGTGTACCAGAGGCACGAAAGCCCCACCGGTGTACCAGAGGCACGAAGCTCCACCGGTGTACCAGGGGCACGGAGGCAGAGAGAGAAGAGCAAAGTGTGAAAAGTCAAAGTCCACAGGCAGGCTCTACCAGGGGCACGAAGCTCCACCAGTGTACCAGAGGCACGAAAGCCCCACCGGTGTACCAGAGGCACGAAACTCCATCGGTGTACCAGAGGCACGAAAGCCCCACCGGTGTACCAGAGGCACGAAGCTCCACAGGTGTACCAGGGGCACGGAGGCAGAGAGAGAAGAGCAAAGTGTGAAAAGTCAAAGTCCACAGGCAGGCTCTACCAGGGGCACGAAGCTCCACCGGTGTACCAGAGGCACGAAAGCCCCACCGGTGTACCAGAGGCACGAAACTCCACCGGTGTACCAGAGGCACGAAAGCCCCACCGGTGTACCAGAGGCACGAAGCTCCACAGGTGTACCAGGGGCACGGAGGCAGAGAGAGAAGAGCAAAGTGTGGGAAAAAAAAAAAAAAAAAAAAAAAAAAAAAATCAAAGTCCACAGGCAGGCTCTACCAGGGGCACGAAGCTCCACAGGTGTACCAGAGGCACGAAGCTCCACTGGTGTACCAGAGGCACGAAACCCCACCGGTGTACCAGAGGCACGAAGCTCCACAGGTGTACCAGGGGCACGGAGGCAGAGAGAAGAGCAAAGTGTGGAAAAAAAAAAAAAAAAAAAAAAAAAAAAAAAAAAAATCAAAGTCCACAGGCAGGCTCTACCAGGGGCACGAAGCTCCACAGGTGTACCGAGGCACGAAGCTCCACTGGTGTACCAGAGGCACGAAACCCCACCGGTGTACCAGGGGCACGATTTCTGCCAGGAGCCGGCCCGCGCAAATCCCTGGTTTTTGCCCCGTCCCCTCACCTGCCTCGCTAGGAAACGCTCCCGGAAAGATTTCAAAAAGTGGACTTCCACACCTCCGACGGGCTTGATCGACCCCAAATCGGAGCCCCGCTGTCGGCCGGCACGACGCCGGACCTCGGGCAGGTGCTTCCACTGCCTCAAATGGAGGATTTCTGCAGAGAGATGACCGGCCCGCGCAAATCTCTGGTTTTTGCCCTGTCCCCTCACCTGCCTCGCTAGGAAACGCTCCCGACGACCTCAGGAGCGATTTCAAAAAGATGACTTCCACACCTCCGACGGGCTTGATCGACCCCAAATCGGAGCCCCGCTGTCGGCCGGCGCGACGCCGGCCCTCGGGCAGGTGCTTCCACTGCCTCAAACGGAGGATTTCTGCCCGGGAGATGGCCGGCCCGCGCAAATCTCTGGTTTTTGCCCTGTCCCCTCACCTGCCTCGCTAGGAAACGCTCCCGACGACCTCAGGAGCGATTTCAAAAAGATGACTTCCACACCTCCGACGGGCTTGAGCGACCCCAAATCGGAGCCCCGCTGTCGGCCGGCACGACGCCGGACCTCGGGCAGGTGCTTCCACTGCCTCAAATGGAGGATTTCTGCAGAGAGATGACCGGCCCGCGCAAATCTCTGGTTTTTGCCCTGTCCCCTCACCTGCCTCGCTAGGAAACGCTCCCGACGACCTCAGGAGCGATTTCAAAAAGATGACTTCCACACCTCCGACGGGCTTGATCG
>CP136878.1:26900586-26903086 GCA_033000465.1 Sciaenops ocellatus
GTGGGGCTCGGAGCCTCTCTCAACCTCCCTCCGACGGGCTCCCCGGGGCTGAGGGGTGCAGGCTGGGTCCCAAGGCGCCAGGCGGGCCCGGGTGGAGGTCGGTGGGGCTCGGAGCCTCTCTCAACCTCCCTCCGACGGGCTCCCCGGGGCTGAGGGGTGCAGGCTGGGTCCCAAGGCCCCAGGCGGGCCCGGGGGGAGGTCGGTGGGGCTCGGAGCCTCTCTCAACCTCCCTCCGACGGGCTCCCCGGGGCTGAGGGGTGCAGGCTGGGTCCCAAGGCGCCAGGCGGGCCCGGGTGGAGGTCGGTGGGGCTCGGAGCCTCTCTCAACCTCCCTCCGACGGGCTCCCCGGGGCTGAGGGGTGCAGCCTGGGTCTCTCTTCTCTCTCTCTCTCTCTCTCTCTCTCTCTCTCTCTCTCTCTCTCTCTGTCTGTCTGTCTGTCTGTCTGACTCTCACTGCCTCTCTGATCAAAAACATGGTTGTTTGGCTCGGATCTTTTGGAATTTAGAACCGGAATCTGATGACATCATGGTTCTTTGGCTTTCATCTTGGCTCTGGCCCTGCCCACAGAGCCTGCCTGCCTGCCTGCCTGCCTGCCTGCCTGCTTCCGCAGTGTGAAAAGCATCAAAGTTTAAAGGCAGACTGCCACGGGCACGAAGCTCCAGGGCTGTACCAGGGCCACGGCGGCAGGGAGAGGAGCAGGGCGTGAAAAGCATCAAAGTTTAAAGGCAGACTACCAGGGGCACGAAAGCCCCACCGGTGTACCAGAGGCACGAAGCTCCACGGGTGTACCGGGGGCACGAGGGCAGGGAGAGGAGCAGAGTGCGAAAAGCATCCGGGCTTAAAGGCAGACAGCCAGGGCCACGAGGCTCCACGGCGGCAGGGAGAGGAGCAGAGGGTGAAGAGCGTCAGAGGTTAAAGGCAGACTACCAGGGGCACGAAGATCCACCGGTGTACCAGAGGCACGAAGCTCCACGGGTGTACCAGAGGCACGAAGCTCCACGGGTGTACCGGGGGCACGAGGGCAGGGAGAGGAACAGAGTGTGAAAAGCATCCGGGCTTAAAGGCAGACAGCCAGGGCCACGAGGCTCCACGGCGGCAGGGAGAGGAGCAGAGGGTGAAGAGCTTCAGAGGTTAAAGGCAGACTACCAGGGGCACGAAAGCCCCACCGGTGTACCAGAGGCACGAAAGCCCCACCGGTGTACCAGAGGCACGAAGCTCCACGGGTGTACCGGGGGCACGAGGGCAGGGAGAGGAGCAGAGTGTGAAAAGCATCCGGGCTTAAAGGCAGACTGCCAGGGCCACGAGGCTCCACGGCGGCAGGGAGAGGAGCAGAGGGTGAAGAGCTTCAGAGGTTAAAGGCAGACTACCAGGGGCACGAAGCTCCACCGGTGTACCAGAGGCACGAAAGCCCCACCGGTGTACCAGAGGCACGAAAGCCCCACCGGTGTACCAGAGGCACGAAGCTCCACGGGTGTACCGGGGGCACGAAGGCAGGGAGAGGAGCAGGGTGTGAAAAGCATCCGGGCTTAAAGGCAGACAGCCAGGGCCACGAGGCTCCACGGCGGCAGGGAGAGGAGCAGAGGGTGAAGAGCGTCAGCGGTTAAAGGCAGACTACCAGGGGCACGAAGCTCCACCGGTGTACCAGAGGCACGAAACCCCCACCGGTGTACCAGAGGCACGAAAGCCCCACCGGTGTACCAGAGGCACGAAGCTCCACCGGTGTACCAGAGGCACGAAAGCCCCACCGGTGTACCAGAGGCACGAAGCTCCACGGGTGTACCAGGGGCACGGAGGCAGAGAGAGAAGAGCAAAGTGTGAAAAGTCAAAGTCCAAAGGCAGGCTCTACCAGGGGCACGAAGCTCCACCGGTGTACCAGAGGCACGAAAGCCCCACCGGTGTACCAGAGGCACGAAGCTCCACCGGTGTACCAGAGGCACGAAAGCCCCACCGGTGTACCAGAGGCACGAAGCTCCACCGGTGTACCAGGGGCACGGAGGCAGAGAGAGAAGAGCAAAGTGTGAAAAGTCAAAGTCCACAGGCAGGCTCTACCAGGGGCACGAAGCTCCACCGGTGTACCAGAGGCACGAAAGCCCCACCGGTGTACCAGAGGCACGAAACTCCACCGGTGTACCAGAGGCACGAAAGCCCCACCGGTGTACCAGAGGCACGAAGCTCCACAGGTGTACCAGGGGCACGGAGGCAGAGAGAGAAGAGCAAAGTGTGAAAAGTCAAAGTCCACAGGCAGGCTCTACCAGGGGCACGAAGCTCCACCGGTGTACCAGAGGCACGAAAGCCCCACCGGTGTACCAGAGGCACGAAAGCCCCACCGGTGTACCAGAGGCACGAAGCTCCACAGGTGTACCAGGGGCACGGAGGCAGAGAGAGAAGAGCAAAGTGTGGAAAAAAAAAAAAAAAAAAAAAAAAAAATCAAAGTCCACAGGCAGGCTCTACCAGGGGCACGAAGCTCCACAGGTGTACCAGAGGCACGAAGCTCCACTGG
>CP136878.1:26915586-26918086 GCA_033000465.1 Sciaenops ocellatus
TGTACCAGAGGCACGAAACCCCCACCGGTGTACCAGAGGCACGAAAGCCCCACCGGTGTACCAGAGGCACGAAGCTCCACCGGTGTACCAGAGGCACGAAAGCCCCACCGGTGTACCAGAGGCACGAAGCTCCACGGGTGTACCAGGGGCACGGAGGCAGAGAGAGAAGAGCAAAGTGTGAAAAGTCAAAGTCCAAAGGCAGGCTCTACCAGGGGCACGAAGCTCCACCGGTGTACCAGAGGCACGAAAGCCCCACCGGTGTACCAGAGGCACGAAGCTCCACCGGTGTACCAGAGGCACGAAAGCCCCACCGGTGTACCAGAGGCACGAAGCTCCACCGGTGTACCAGGGGCACGGAGGCAGAGAGAGAAGAGCAAAGTGTGAAAAGTCAAAGTCCACAGGCAGGCTCTACCAGGGGCACGAAGCTCCACCGGTGTACCAGAGGCACGAAAGCCCCACCGGTGTACCAGAGGCACGAAACTCCACCGGTGTACCAGAGGCACGAAAGCCCCACCGGTGTACCAGAGGCACGAAGCTCCACCGGTGTACCAGGGGCACGGAGGCAGAGAGAGAAGAGCAAAGTGTGAAAAGTCAAAGTCCACAGGCAGGCTCTACCAGGGGCACGAAGCTCCACCGGTGTACCAGAGGCACGAAAGCCCCACCGGTGTACCAGAGGCACGAAACTCCACCGGTGTACCAGAGGCACGAAAGCCCCACCGGTGTACCAGAGGCACGAAGCTCCACAGGTGTACCAGGGGCACGGAGGCAGAGAGAGAAGAGCAAAGTGTGGGGAAAAAAAAAAAAAAAAAATCAAAGTCCACAGGCAGGCTCTACCAGGGGCACGAAGCTCCACAGGTGTACCAGAGGCACGAAGCTCCACTGGTGTACCAGAGGCACGAAACCCCACCGGTGTACCAGGGGCACAATTTCTGCCAGGAGCCGGCCCGCGCAAATCCCTGGTTTTTGCCCCGTCCCCTCACCTGCCTCGCTAGGAAACGCTCCTGGAAAGATTTCAAAAAGATGACTTCCACACCTCCGACGGGATGGATCGACCCCAAATCGGAGCCCCGCTGTCGGCCGGCACGACGCCGGCCCTCGGGCAGGTGCTTCCACTGCCTCAAACGCTGGATTTCTGCCGGGAGATGGCCGGCCCGCGCAAATCTCTGGTTTTTGCCCTGTCCCCTCACCTGCCTCGCTAGGAAACGCTCCCGGAGACCTCAGGAGCGATTTCAAAAAGATGACTTCCACACCTCCGACGGGCTTGAGCGACCCCAAATCGGAGCCCCGCTGTCGGCCGGCACGACGCCGGCCCTCGGGCAGGTGCTTCCACTCCCTCAAACGGAGGATTTCTGCCCGGGAGATGGCCGGCCCGCGCAAATCTCTGGTTTTTGCCCTGTCCCCTCACCTGCCTCGCTAGGAAACGCTCCCGGAGACCTCAGGAGCGATTTCAAAAAGATGACTTCCACACCTCCGACGGGCTTGATCGACCCCAAATCGGAGCCCCGCTGTCGGCCGGCGCGACGCCGGCCCTCGGGCAGGTGCTTCCACTGCCTCAAACGGAGGATTTCTGCCCGGGAGATGGCCGGCCCGCGCAAATCTCTGGTTTTTGCCCTGTCCCCTCACCTGCCTCGCTAGGAAACGCTCCCGACGACCTCAGGAGCGATTTCAAAAAGATGACTTCCACACCTCCGACGGGCTTGAGCGACCCCAAATCGGAGCCCCGCTGTCGGCCGGCGCGACGCCGGCCCTCGGGCAGGTGCTTCCACTGCCTCAAACGGAGGATTTCTGCCCGGGAGATGGCCGGCCCGCGCAAATCTCTGGTTTTTGCCCTGTCCCCTCACCTGCCTCGCTAGGAAACGCTCCCGACGACCTCAGGAGCGATTTCAAAAAGATGACTTCCACACCTCCGACGGGCTTGAGCGACCCCAAATCGGAGCCCCGCTGTCGGCCGGCGCGACGCCGGCCCTCGGGCAGGTGCTTCCACTGCCTCAAACGGAGGATTTCTGCCCGGGAGATGGCCGGCCCGCGCAAATCTCTGGTTTTTGCCCTGTCCCCTCACCTGCCTCGCTAGGAAACGCTCCCGACGACCTCAGGAGCGATTTCAAAAAGATGACTTCCACACCTCCGACGGGCTTGAGCGACCCCAAATCGGAGCCCCGCTGTCGGCCGGCGCGACGCCGGCCCTCGGGCAGGTGCTTCCACTGCCTCAAACGGAGGATTTCTGCCCGGGAGATGGCCGGCCCGCGCAAATCTCTGGTTTTTGCCCTGTCCCCTCACCTGCCTCGCTAGGAAACGCTCCCGGAGACCTCAGGAGCGATTTCAAAAAGATGACTTCCACACTTCCGACGGGCTTGAGCGACCCCAAATCGGAGCCCCGCTGTCGGCCGGCGTGACGCCGGCCCTCGGGCAGGTGGTTCCACTGCCTCAAGTGGAGGATTTCTGCCGGGAGACGGCCGGCCCGCGCAAATCTCTGGTTTTTGCCCCTTCCCCTCACCTGCCT
>CP136878.1:26928086-26930586 GCA_033000465.1 Sciaenops ocellatus
AGAGGCACGAAGCTCCACGGGTGTACCGGGGGCACGAGGGCAGGGAGAGGAACAGAGTGTGAAAAGCATCCGGGCTTAAAGGCAGACAGCCAGGGCCACGAGGCTCCACGGCGGCAGGGAGAGGAGCAGAGGGTGAAGAGCTTCAGAGGTTAAAGGCAGACTACCAGGGGCACGAAAGCCCCACCGGTGTACCAGAGGCACGAAAGCCCCACCGGTGTACCAGAGGCACGAAGCTCCACGGGTGTACCGGGGGCACGAGGGCAGGGAGAGGAGCAGAGTGTGAAAAGCATCCGGGCTTAAAGGCAGACTGCCAGGGCCACGAGGCTCCACGGCGGCAGGGAGAGGAGCAGAGGGTGAAGAGCTTCAGAGGTTAAAGGCAGACTACCAGGGGCACGAAGCTCCACCGGTGTACCAGAGGCACGAAAGCCCCACCGGTGTACCAGAGGCACGAAAGCCCCACCGGTGTACCAGAGGCACGAAGCTCCACGGGTGTACCGGGGGCACGAAGGCAGGGAGAGGAGCAGGGTGTGAAAAGCATCCGGGCTTAAAGGCAGACAGCCAGGGCCACGAGGCTCCACGGCGGCAGGGAGAGGAGCAGAGTGTGAAGAGCGTCAGCGGTTAAAGGCAGACTACCAGGGGCACGAAGCTCCACCGGTGTACCAGAGGCACGAAACCCCCACCGGTGTACCAGAGGCACGAAAGCCCCACCGGTGTACCAGAGGCACGAAGCTCCACCGGTGTACCAGAGGCACGAAAGCCCCACCGGTGTACCAGAGGCACGAAGCTCCACGGGTGTACCAGGGGCACGGAGGCAGAGAGAGAAGAGCAAAGTGTGAAAAGTCAAAGTCCAAAGGCAGGCTCTACCAGGGGCACGAAGCTCCACCGGTGTACCAGAGGCACGAAAGCCCCACCGGTGTACCAGAGGCACGAAGCTCCACCGGTGTACCAGAGGCACGAAAGCCCCACCGGTGTACCAGAGGCACGAAGCTCCACCGGTGTACCAGGGGCACGGAGGCAGAGAGAGAAGAGCAAAGTGTGAAAAGTCAAAGTCCACAGGCAGGCTCTACCAGGGGCACGAAGCTCCACCGGTGTACCAGAGGCACGAAAGCCCCACCGGTGTACCAGAGGCACGAAACTCCACCGGTGTACCAGAGGCACGAAAGCCCCACCGGTGTACCAGAGGCACGAAGCTCCACCGGTGTACCAGGGGCACGGAGGCAGAGAGAGAAGAGCAAAGTGTGAAAAGTCAAAGTCCACAGGCAGGCTCTACCAGGGGCACGAAGCTCCACCGGTGTACCAGAGGCACGAAAGCCCCACCGGTGTACCAGAGGCACGAAACTCCACCGGTGTACCAGAGGCACGAAAGCCCCACCGGTGTACCAGAGGCACGAAGCTCCACAGGTGTACCAGGGGCACGGAGGCAGAGAGAGAAGAGCAAAGTGTGGGGAAAAAAAAAAAAAAAAAATCAAAGTCCACAGGCAGGCTCTACCAGGGGCACGAAGCTCCACAGGTGTACCAGAGGCACGAAGCTCCACTGGTGTACCAGAGGCACGAAACCCCACCGGTGTACCAGGGGCACAATTTCTGCCAGGAGCCGGCCCGCGCAAATCCCTGGTTTTTGCCCCGTCCCCTCACCTGCCTCGCTAGGAAACGCTCCCGGAAAGATTTCAAAAAGATGACTTCCACACCTCCGACGGGATGGATCGACCCCAAATCGGAGCCCCGCTGTCGGCCGGCACGACGCCGGCCCTCGGGCAGGTGCTTCCACTGCCTCAAACGCTGGATTTCTGCCGGGAGATGGCCGGCCCGCGCAAATCTCTGGTTTTTGCCCTGTCCCCTCACCTGCCTCGCTAGGAAACGCTCCCGGAGACCTCAGGAGCGATTTCAAAAAGATGACTTCCACACCTCCGACGGGCTTGAGCGACCCCAAATCGGAGCCCCGCTGTCGGCCGGCACGACGCCGGCCCTCGGGCAGGTGCTTCCACTCCCTCAAACGGAGGATTTCTGCCCGGGAGATGGCCGGCCCGCGCAAATCTCTGGTTTTTGCCCTGTCCCCTCACCTGCCTCGCTAGGAAACGCTCCCGGAGACCTCAGGAGCGATTTCAAAAAGATGACTTCCACACCTCCGACGGGCTTGATCGACCCCAAATCGGAGCCCGGAGCCCCGCTGTCGGCCGGCGCGACGCCGGCCCTCGGGCAGGTGCTTCCACTGCCTCAAACGGAGGATTTCTGCCCGGGAGATGGCCGGCCCGCGCAAATCTCTGGTTTTTGCCCTGTCCCCTCACCTGCCTCGCTAGGAAACGCTCCCGACGACCTCAGGAGCGATTTCAAAAAGATGACTTCCACACCTCCGACGGGCTTGAGCGACCCCAAATCGGAGCCCCGCTGTCGGCCGGCGCGACGCCGGCCCTCGGGCAGGTGCTTCCACTGCCTCAAACGGAGGATTTCTGCCCGGGAGATGGCCGGCCCGCGCAAATCTCTGGTTTTTGCCCTGTCCCCT
>CP136878.1:26940586-26943086 GCA_033000465.1 Sciaenops ocellatus
AAGGCCTTCCTGGGGCTGAGGAGACAGTGGCGACGGCCTAGGCTTGGTTGCTGAGGGGTGCAGCCTGGGTCTCTCTTTCTCTCTCTCTCTCTCTCTCTCTCTCTCTCTCTCTCTGTCTGTCTGTCTGTCTGTCTGACTCTCACTGCCTCTCTGATCAAAAACATGGTTGTTTGGCTCGGATCTTTTGGAATTTAGAACCGGAATCTGATGACATCATGGTTCTTTGGCTTTCATCTTGGCTCTGGCCCTGCCCACAGAGCCTGCCTGCCTGCCTGCCTGCCTGCCTGCTTCCGCAGTGTGAAAAGCATCAAAGTTTAAAGGCAGACTGCCACGGGCACGAAGCTCCAGGGCTGTATCAGGGCCACGGCGGCAGGGAGAGGAGCAGGGCGTGAAAAGCATCAAAGTTTAAAGGCAGACTACCAGGGGCACGAAAGCCCCACCGGTGTACCAGAGGCACGAAGCTCCACGGGTGTACCGGGGGCACGAGGGCAGGGAGAGGAGCAGAGTGCGAAAAGCATCCGGGCTTAAAGGCAGACAGCCAGGGCCACGAGGCTCCACGGCGGCAGGGAGAGGAGCAGAGGGTGAAGAGCGTCAGAGGTTAAAGGCAGACTACCAGGGGCACGAAGATCCACCGGTGTACCAGAGGCACGAAGCTCCACGGGTGTACCAGAGGCACGAAGCTCCACGGGTGTACCGGGGGCACCAGGGCAGGGAGAGGAACAGAGTGTGAAAAGCATCCGGGCTTAAAGGCAGACAGCCAGGGCCACGAGGCTCCACGGCGGCAGGGAGAGGAGCAGAGGGTGAAGAGCTTCAGAGGTTAAAGGCAGACTACCAGGGGCACGAAAGCCCCACCGGTGTACCAGAGGCACGAAAGCCCCACCGGTGTACCAGAGGCACGAAGCTCCACGGGTGTACCGGGGGCACGAGGGCAGGGAGAGGAGCAGAGTGTGAAAAGCATCCGGGCTTAAAGGCAGACTGCCAGGGCCACGAGGCTCCACGGCGGCAGGGAGAGGAGCAGAGGGTGAAGAGCTTCAGAGGTTAAAGGCAGACTACCAGGGGCACGAAGCTCCACCGGTGTACCAGAGGCACGAAAGCCCCACCGGTGTACCAGAGGCACGAAAGCCCCACCGGTGTACCAGAGGCACGAAGCTCCACGGGTGTACCGGGGGCACGAAGGCAGGGAGAGGAGCAGGGTGTGAAAAGCATCCGGGCTTAAAGGCAGACAGCCAGGGCCACGAGGCTCCACGGCGGCAGGGAGAGGAGCAGAGTGTGAAGAGCGTCAGCGGTTAAAGGCAGACTACCAGGGGCACGAAGCTCCACCGGTGTACCAGAGGCACGAAACCCCCACCGGTGTACCAGAGGCACGAAAGCCCCACCGGTGTACCAGAGGCACGAAGCTCCACCGGTGTACCAGAGGCACGAAAGCCCCACCGGTGTACCAGAGGCACGAAGCTCCACGGGTGTACCAGGGGCACGGAGGCAGAGAGAGAAGAGCAAAGTGTGAAAAGTCAAAGTCCAAAGGCAGGCTCTACCAGGGGCACGAAGCTCCACCGGTGTACCAGAGGCACGAAAGCCCCACCGGTGTACCAGAGGCACGAAGCTCCACCGGTGTACCAGAGGCACGAAAGCCCCACCGGTGTACCAGAGGCACGAAGCTCCACCGGTGTACCAGGGGCACGGAGGCAGAGAGAGAAGAGCAAAGTGTGAAAAGTCAAAGTCCACAGGCAGGCTCTACCAGGGGCACGAAGCTCCACCGGTGTACCAGAGGCACGAAAGCCCCACCGGTGTACCAGAGGCACGAAACTCCACCGGTGTACCAGAGGCACGAAAGCCCCACCGGTGTACCAGAGGCACGAAGCTCCACCGGTGTACCAGGGGCACGGAGGCAGAGAGAGAAGAGCAAAGTGTGAAAAGTCAAAGTCCACAGGCAGGCTCTACCAGGGGCACGAAGCTCCACCGGTGTACCAGAGGCACGAAAGCCCCACCGGTGTACCAGAGGCACGAAACTCCACCGGTGTACCAGAGGCACGAAAGCCCCACCGGTGTACCAGAGGCACGAAGCTCCACAGGTGTACCAGGGGCACGGAGGCAGAGAGAGAAGAGCAAAGTGTGGGGAAAAAAAAAAAAAAAAAATCAAAGTCCACAGGCAGGCTCTACCAGGGGCACGAAGCTCCACAGGTGTACCAGAGGCACGAAGCTCCACTGGTGTACCAGAGGCACGAAACCCCACCGGTGTACCAGGGGCACAATTTCTGCCAGGAGCCGGCCCGCGCAAATCCCTGGTTTTTGCCCCGTCCCCTCACCTGCCTCGCTAGGAAACGCTCCCGGAAAGATTTCAAAAAGATGACTTCCACACCTCCGACGGGATGGATCGACCCCAAATCGGAGCCCCGCTGTCGGCCGGCACGACGCCGGCCCTCGGGCAGGTGCTTCCACTGCCTCAAACGCTGGATTTCTGCCGGGAGATGGCCGGCCCGCGCAAATCTCTGGTTTTTGCCCT
>CP136878.1:26953086-26955586 GCA_033000465.1 Sciaenops ocellatus
GGCGGGCCCGGGGGGAGGTCGGTGGGGCTCGGAGCCTCTCTCAACCTCCCTCCGACGGGCTCCCCGGGGCTGAGGGGTGCAGGCTGGGTCCCAAGGCGCCAGGCGGGCCCGGGTGGAGGTCGGTGGGGCTCGGAGCCTCTCTCAACCTCCCTCCGACGGGCTCCCCGGGGCTGAGGGGTGCAGGCTGGGTCCCAAGGCGCCAGGCGGGCCCGGGTGGAGGTCGGTGGGGCTCGGAGCCTCTCTCAACCTCCCTCCGACGGGCTCCCCGGGGCTGAGGGGTGCAGGCTGGGTCCCAAGGCGCCAGGCGGGCCCGGGTGGAGCTCGGTGGGGCTCGGAGCCTCTCTCAACCTCCCTCCGACGGGCTCCCCGGGGCTGAGGGGTGCAGGCTGGGTCCCAAGGCCCCAGGCGGGCCCGGGGGGAGGTCGGTGGGGCTCGGAGCCTCTCTCAACCTCCCTCCGACGGGCTCCCCGGGGCTGAGGGGTGCAGGCTGGGTCCCAGGACCCCAGGCGGGCCCGGGTGGAGGTCGGTGGGGGCTTGGAGCCTCCCTCCGACGGGCTCCCCGGGGCTGAGGGGTGCAGGCTGGGTCCCAAGGCCCCAGGCGGGCCCGGGTGGAGGTCGGTAGGGGCTTGGAGCCTCTCTCAACCTCCCTCCAAAGGCCTTCCTGGGGCTGAGGAGACAGTGGCGACGGCCTAGGCTTGGTTGCTGAGGGGTGCAGCCTGGGTCTCTCTTTCTCTCTCTCTCTCTCTCTCTCTCTCTCTCTCTCTCTGTCTGTCTGTCTGTCTGTCTGACTCTCACTGCCTCTCTGATCAAAAACATGGTTGTTTGGCTCGGATCTTTTGGAATTTAGAACCGGAATCTGATGACATCATGGTTCTTTGGCTTTCATCTTGGCTCTGGCCCTGCCCACAGAGCCTGCCTGCCTGCCTGCCTGCCTGCCTGCTTCCGCAGTGTGAAAAGCATCAAAGTTTAAAGGCAGACTGCCACGGGCACGAAGCTCCAGGGCTGTACCAGGGCCACGGCGGCAGGGAGAGGAGCAGGGCGTGAAAAGCATCAAAGTTTAAAGGCAGACTACCAGGGGCACGAAAGCCCCACCGGTGTACCAGAGGCACGAAGCTCCACGGGTGTACCGGGGGCACGAGGGCAGGGAGAGGAGCAGAGTGCGAAAAGCATCCGGGCTTAAAGGCAGACAGCCAGGGCCACGAGGCTCCACGGCGGCAGGGAGAGGAGCAGAGGGTGAAGAGCGTCAGAGGTTAAAGGCAGACTACCAGGGGCACGAAGATCCACCGGTGTACCAGAGGCACGAAGCTCCACGGGTGTACCAGAGGCACGAAGCTCCACGGGTGTACCGGGGGCACGAGGGCAGGGAGAGGAACAGAGTGTGAAAAGCATCCGGGCTTAAAGGCAGACAGCCAGGGCCACGAGGCTCCACGGCGGCAGGGAGAGGAGCAGAGGGTGAAGAGCTTCAGAGGTTAAAGGCAGACTACCAGGGGCACGAAAGCCCCACCGGTGTACCAGAGGCACGAAAGCCCCACCGGTGTACCAGAGGCACGAAGCTCCACGGGTGTACCGGGGGCACGAGGGCAGGGAGAGGAGCAGAGTGTGAAAAGCATCCGGGCTTAAAGGCAGACTGCCAGGGCCACGAGGCTCCACGGCGGCAGGGAGAGGAGCAGAGGGTGAAGAGCTTCAGAGGTTAAAGGCAGACTACCAGGGGCACGAAGCTCCACCGGTGTACCAGAGGCACGAAAGCCCCACCGGTGTACCAGAGGCACGAAAGCCCCACCGGTGTACCAGAGGCACGAAGCTCCACGGGTGTACCGGGGGCACGAAGGCAGGGAGAGGAGCAGGGTGTGAAAAGCATCCGGGCTTAAAGGCAGACAGCCAGGGCCACGAGGCTCCACGGCGGCAGGGAGAGGAGCAGAGTGTGAAGAGCGTCAGCGGTTAAAGGCAGACTACCAGGGGCACGAAGCTCCACCGGTGTACCAGAGGCACGAAACCCCCACCGGTGTACCAGAGGCACGAAAGCCCCACCGGTGTACCAGAGGCACGAAGCTCCACCGGTGTACCAGAGGCACGAAAGCCCCACCGGTGTACCAGAGGCACGAAGCTCCACGGGTGTACCAGGGGCACGGAGGCAGAGAGAGAAGAGCAAAGTGTGAAAAGTCAAAGTCCAAAGGCAGGCTCTACCAGGGGCACGAAGCTCCACCGGTGTACCAGAGGCACGAAAGCCCCACCGGTGTACCAGAGGCACGAAGCTCCACCGGTGTACCAGAGGCACGAAAGCCCCACCGGTGTACCAGAGGCACGAAGCTCCACCGGTGTACCAGGGGCACGGAGGCAGAGAGAGAAGAGCAAAGTGTGAAAAGTCAAAGTCCACAGGCAGGCTCTACCAGGGGCACGAAGCTCCACCGGTGTACCAGAGGCACGAAAGCCCCACCGGTGTACCAGAGGCACGAAACTCCACCGGTGTACCAGAGGCACGAAAGCCCCACCGGTGTACCAG
>CP136878.1:26968086-26970586 GCA_033000465.1 Sciaenops ocellatus
CATCCGGGCTTAAAGGCAGACAGCCAGGGCCACGAGGCTCCACGGCGGCAGGGAGAGGAGCAGAGTGTGAAGAGCGTCAGCGGTTAAAGGCAGACTACCAGGGGCACGAAGCTCCACCGGTGTACCAGAGGCACGAAACCCCCACCGGTGTACCAGAGGCACGAAAGCCCCACCGGTGTACCAGAGGCACGAAGCTCCACCGGTGTACCAGAGGCACGAAAGCCCCACCGGTGTACCAGAGGCACGAAGCTCCACGGGTGTACCAGGGGCACGGAGGCAGAGAGAGAAGAGCAAAGTGTGAAAAGTCAAAGTCCAAAGGCAGGCTCTACCAGGGGCACGAAGCTCCACCGGTGTACCAGAGGCACGAAAGCCCCACCGGTGTACCAGAGGCACGAAGCTCCACCGGTGTACCAGAGGCACGAAAGCCCCACCGGTGTACCAGAGGCACGAAGCTCCACCGGTGTACCAGGGGCACGGAGGCAGAGAGAGAAGAGCAAAGTGTGAAAAGTCAAAGTCCACAGGCAGGCTCTACCAGGGGCACGAAGCTCCACCGGTGTACCAGAGGCACGAAAGCCCCACCGGTGTACCAGAGGCACGAAACTCCACCGGTGTACCAGAGGCACGAAAGCCCCACCGGTGTACCAGAGGCACGAAGCTCCACCGGTGTACCAGGGGCACGGAGGCAGAGAGAGAAGAGCAAAGTGTGAAAAGTCAAAGTCCACAGGCAGGCTCTACCAGGGGCACGAAGCTCCACCGGTGTACCAGAGGCACGAAAGCCCCACCGGTGTACCAGAGGCACGAAACTCCACCGGTGTACCAGAGGCACGAAAGCCCCACCGGTGTACCAGAGGCACGAAGCTCCACAGGTGTACCAGGGGCACGGAGGCAGAGAGAGAAGAGCAAAGTGTGGGGAAAAAAAAAAAAAAAAAAATCAAAGTCCACAGGCAGGCTCTACCAGGGGCACGAAGCTCCACAGGTGTACCAGAGGCACGAAGCTCCACTGGTGTACCAGAGGCACGAAACCCCACCGGTGTACCAGGGGCACAATTTCTGCCAGGAGCCGGCCCGCGCAAATCCCTGGTTTTTGCCCCGTCCCCTCACCTGCCTCGCTAGGAAACGCTCCCGGAAAGATTTCAAAAAGATGACTTCCACACCTCCGACGGGATGGATCGACCCCAAATCGGAGCCCCGCTGTCGGCCGGCACGACGCCGGCCCTCGGGCAGGTGCTTCCACTGCCTCAAACGCTGGATTTCTGCCGGGAGATGGCCGGCCCGCGCAAATCTCTGGTTTTTGCCCTGTCCCCTCACCTGCCTCGCTAGGAAACGCTCCCGGAGACCTCAGGAGCGATTTCAAAAAGATGACTTCCACACCTCCGACGGGCTTGAGCGACCCCAAATCGGAGCCCCGCTGTCGGCCGGCACGACGCCGGCCCTCGGGCAGGTGCTTCCACTCCCTCAAACGGAGGATTTCTGCCCGGGAGATGGCCGGCCCGCGCAAATCTCTGGTTTTTGCCCTGTCCCCTCACCTGCCTCGCTAGGAAACGCTCCCGGAGACCTCAGGAGCGATTTCAAAAAGATGACTTCCACACCTCCGACGGGCTTGATCGACCCCAAATCGGAGCCCCGCTGTCGGCCGGCGCGACGCCGGCCCTCGGGCAGGTGCTTCCACTGCCTCAAACGGAGGATTTCTGCCCGGGAGATGGCCGGCCCGCGCAAATCTCTGGTTTTTGCCCTGTCCCCTCACCTGCCTCGCTAGGAAACGCTCCCGACGACCTCAGGAGCGATTTCAAAAAGATGACTTCCACACCTCCGACGGGCTTGAGCGACCCCAAATCGGAGCCCCGCTGTCGGCCGGCGCGACGCCGGCCCTCGGGCAGGTGCTTCCACTGCCTCAAACGGAGGATTTCTGCCCGGGAGATGGCCGGCCCGCGCAAATCTCTGGTTTTTGCCCTGTCCCCTCACCTGCCTCGCTAGGAAACGCTCCCGACGACCTCAGGAGCGATTTCAAAAAGATGACTTCCACACCTCCGACGGGCTTGAGCGACCCCAAATCGGAGCCCCGCTGTCGGCCGGCGCGACGCCGGCCCTCGGGCAGGTGCTTCCACTGCCTCAAACGGAGGATTTCTGCCCGGGAGATGGCCGGCCCGCGCAAATCTCTGGTTTTTGCCCTGTCCCCTCACCTGCCTCGCTAGGAAACGCTCCCGACGACCTCAGGAGCGATTTCAAAAAGATGACTTCCACACCTCCGACGGGCTTGAGCGACCCCAAATCGGAGCCCCGCTGTCGGCCGGCGCGACGCCGGCCCTCGGGCAGGTGCTTCCACTGCCTCAAACGGAGGATTTCTGCCCGGGAGATGGCCGGCCCGCGCAAATCTCTGGTTTTTGCCCTGTCCCCTCACCTGCCTCGCTAGGAAACGCTCCCGGAGACCTCAGGAGCGATTTCAAAAAGATGACTTCCACACTTCCGACGGGCTTGAGCGACCCCAAATCGGAGCCCCCGC
>CP136878.1:26988194-26990694 GCA_033000465.1 Sciaenops ocellatus
CGGGGCTGAGGGGTGCAGGCTGGGTCCGTGGGCCCCAGGCGGGCCCGGGTGGAGGTCGGTGGGGGCTTGGAGCCTCCCTCCGACGGGCTCCCCGGGGCTGAGGGGTGCAGGCTGGGTCCCAAGGCCCCAGGCGGGCCCGGGTGGAGGTCGGTGGGGGCTTGGAGCCTCTCTCAACCTCCCTCCAAAGGCCTTCCTGGGGCTGAGGAGACAGTGGCGACGGCCTAGGCTTGGTTGCTGAGGGGTGCAGCCTGGGTCTCTCTTTCTCTCTCTCTCTCTCTCTCTCTCTCTCTCTCTCTCTCTCTCTCTGTCTGTCTGTCTGTCTGTCTGTCTGGCTGGCTCTCACTGCCTCTCTGATCAAAAACATGGTTGTTTGGCTTGGATCTTTTGGAATTTAGAACCGGAATCTGATGACATCATGGTTCTTTGGCTTTCATCTTGGCTCTGGCCCTGCCCACAGAGCCTGCCTGCCTGCCTGCCTGCCTGCCTGCTTCCGCAGTGTGAAAAGCATCAAAGTTTAAAGGCAGACTGCCACGGGCACGAAGCTCCAGGGCTGTACCAGGGCCACGGCGGCAGGGAGAGGAGCAGGGCGTGAAAAGCATCAAAGTTTAAAGGCAGACTACCAGGGGCACGAAAGCCCCACCGGTGTACCAGAGGCACGAAAGCCCCACGGGTGTACCGGGGGCACGAAGGCAGGGAGAGGAGCAGAGTGTGAAAAGCATCCGGGCTTAAAGGCAGACAGCCAGGGCCACGAGGCTCCACGGCGGCAGGGAGAGGAGCAGAGGGTGAAGAGCTTCAGAGGTTAAAGGCAGACTACCAGGGGCACGAAGCTCCACCGGTGTACCAGAGGCACGAAAGCCCCACCGGTGTACCAGAGGCACGAAAGCCCCACGGGTGTACCAGAGGCACGAAGCTCCACGGGTGTACCGGGGGCACGAGGGCAGGGAGAGGAGCAGAGTGTGAAAAGCATCCGGGCTTAAAGGCAGACAGCCAGGGCCACGAGGCTCCACGGCGGCAGGGAGAGGAGCAGAGTGTGAAGAGCGTCAGAGGTTAAAGGCAGACTACCAGGGGCACGAAGGCAGAGAGAGAAGAGCAAAGTGTGAAAAGTCAAAGTCCACAGGCAGGCTCTACCAGGGGCACGAAAGCCCCACCGGTGTACCAGAGGCACGAAAGCCCCACCGGTGTACCAGAGGCACGAAGCTCCACCGGTGTACCAGAGGCACGAAGCTCCACCGGTGTACCAGGGGCACGGCGGCAGGGAGAGGAGCAGAGTGTGAAAAGCATCCGGGCTTAAAGGCAGACTGCCAGGGCCACGAGGCTCCACGGCGGCAGGGAGAGGAGCAGAGTGTGAAGAGCGTCAGCGGTTAAAGGCAGACTGCCAGGGGCACGAAGCTCCACCGGTGTACCAGGGGCACGAAAGCCCCACCGGTGTACCAGAGGCACGAAAGCCCCACCGGTCTACCAGAGGCACGAAGCTCCACCGGTGTACCAGAGGCACGAAAGCCCCACCGGTGTACCAGAGGCACGAAAGCCCCACCGGTGTACCAGAGGCACGAAACTCCACCGGTGTACCAGAGGCACGAAAGCCCCACCGGTGTACCAGAGGCACGAAGCTCCACGGGTGTACCAGGGGCACGGAGGCAGAGAGAGAAGAGCAAAGTGTGAAAAGTCAAAGTCCACAGGCAGGCTCTACCAGGGGCACGAAGCTCCACCGGTGTACCAGAGGCACGAAAGCCCCACCGGTGTACCAGAGGCACGAAGCTCCACGGGTGTACCAGAGGCACGAAGCTCCACGGGTGTACCAGGGGCACGGAGGCAGAGAGAAGAGCAAAGTGTGAGAAAAAAAAAAAAAAAAAAAAAAAAAAAAAAAAAAAGAAAATCAAAGTCCACAGGCAGGCTCTACCAGGGGCACGAAGCTCCACAGGTGTACCAGAGGCACGAAAGCCCCACCGGTGTACCAGAGGCACGAAGCTCCACGGGTGTACCAGGGGCACGGAGGCAGAGAGAGAAGAGCAAAGTGTGAAAAGTCAAAGTCCACAGGCAGGCTCTACCAGGGGCACGAAGCTCCACCGGTGTACCAGAGGCACGAAAGCCCCACCGGTGTACCAGAGGCACGAAGCTCCACGGGTGTACCAGAGGCACGAAGCTCCACGGGTGTACCAGGGGCACGGAGGCAGAGAGAAGAGCAAAGTGTGAGAAAAAAAAAAAAAAAAAAAAAAAAAAAAAAAAAAAGAAAATCAAAGTCCACAGGCAGGCTCTACCAGGGGCACGAAGCTCCACAGGTGTACCAGAGGCACGAAAGCCCCACCGGTGTACCAGAGGCACGAAGCTCCACGGGTGTACCAGGGGCACGGAGGCAGAGAGAGAAGAGCAAAGTGTGAAAAGTCAAAGTCCACAGGCAGGCTCTACCAGGGGCACGAAGCTCCGCCGGTGTACCAGAGGCACGAAAGCCCCACCGGTGTACCAGAGGCACGAAACTCCACCGGTGTACCAGAGGCACGAA
>CP136878.1:27003194-27005694 GCA_033000465.1 Sciaenops ocellatus
AAAGCCCCACCGGTGTACCAGAGGCACGAAACTCCACCGGTGTACCAGAGGCACGAAAGCCCCACCGGTGTACCAGAGGCACGAAGCTCCACGGGTGTACCAGGGGCACGGAGGCAGAGAGAGAAGAGCAAAGTGTGAAAAGTCAAAGTCCACAGGCAGGCTCTACCAGGGGCACGAAGCTCCACCGGTGTACCAGAGGCACGAAAGCCCCACCGGTGTACCAGAGGCACGAAGCTCCACGGGTGTACCAGAGGCACGAAGCTCCACGGGTGTACCAGGGGCACGGAGGCAGAGAGAAGAGCAAAGTGTGAGAAAAAAAAAAAAAAAAAAAAAAAAAAAAAAAAAAAGAAAATCAAAGTCCACAGGCAGGCTCTACCAGGGGCACGAAGCTCCACAGGTGTACCAGAGGCACGAAAGCCCCACCGGTGTACCAGAGGCACGAAGCTCCACGGGTGTACCAGGGGCACGGAGGCAGAGAGAGAAGAGCAAAGTGTGAAAAGTCAAAGTCCACAGGCAGGCTCTACCAGGGGCACGAAGCTCCACCGGTGTACCAGAGGCACGAAAGCCCCACCGGTGTACCAGAGGCACGAAGCTCCACGGGTGTACCAGAGGCACGAAGCTCCACGGGTGTACCAGGGGCACGGAGGCAGAGAGAAGAGCAAAGTGTGAGAAAAAAAAAAAAAAAAAAAAAAAAAAAAAAAAAAAGAAAATCAAAGTCCACAGGCAGGCTCTACCAGGGGCACGAAGCTCCACAGGTGTACCAGAGGCACGAAAGCCCCACCGGTGTACCAGAGGCACGAAGCTCCACGGGTGTACCAGGGGCACGGAGGCAGAGAGAGAAGAGCAAAGTGTGAAAAGTCAAAGTCCACAGGCAGGCTCTACCAGGGGCACGAAGCTCCGCCGGTGTACCAGAGGCACGAAAGCCCCACCGGTGTACCAGAGGCACGAAACTCCACCGGTGTACCAGAGGCACGAAAGCCCCACCGGTGTACCAGAGGCACGAAGCTCCACCGGTGTACCAGGGGCACGGAGGCAGAGAGAGAAGAGCAAAGTGTGAAAAGTCAAAGTCCACAGGCAGGCTCTACCAGGGGCACGAAGCTCCACCGGTGTACCAGAGGCACGAAAGCCCCACCGGTGTACCAGAGGCACGAAACTCCACCGGTGTACCAGAGGCACGAAAGCCCCACCGGTGTACCAGAGGCACGAAGCTCCACAGGTGTACCAGGGGCACGGAGGCAGAGAGAAGAGCAAAGTGTGGAAAAAAAAAAAAAAAAAAAAAAAAAAAAAATCAAAGTCCACAGGCAGGCTCTACCAGGGGCACGAAGCTCCACAGGTGTACCAGAGGCACGAAGCTCCACTGGTGTACCAGAGGCACGAAACCCCACCGGTGTACCAGAGGCACGAAGCTCCACAGGTGTACCAGGGGCACGGAGGCAGAGAGAAGAGCAAAGTGTGGAAAAAAAAAAAAAAAAAAAAAAAAAAAAAAAAAAATCAAAGTCCACAGGCAGGCTCTACCAGGGGCACGAAGCTCCACAGGTGTACCAGAGGCACGAAGCTCCACTGGTGTACCAGAGGCACGAAACCCCACCGGTGTACCAGGGGCACGATTTCTGCCAGGAGCCGGCCCGCGCAAATCCCTGGTTTTTGCCCCGTCCCCTCACCTGCCTCGCTAGGAAACGCTCCCGGAAAGATTTCAAAAAGTGGACTTCCACACCTCCGACGGGCTTGAGCGACCCCAAATCGGAGCCCCGCTGTCGGCCGGCACGACGCCGGACCTCGGGCAGGTGCTTCCACTGCCTCAAATGGAGGATTTCTGCAGAGAGATGACCGGCCCGCGCAAATCTCTGGTTTTTGCCCTGTCCCCTCACCTGCCTCGCTAGGAAACGCTCCCGACGACCTCAGGAGCGATTTCAAAAAGATGACTTCCACACCTCCGACGGGCTTGATCGACCCCAAATCGGAGCCCCGCTGTCGGCCGGCGCGACGCCGGCCCTCGGGCAGGTGCTTCCACTGCCTCAAACGGAGGATTTCTGCCCGGGAGATGGCCGGCCCGCGCAAATCTCTGGTTTTTGCCCTGTCCCCTCACCTGCCTCGCTAGGAAACGCTCCCGACGACCTCAGGAGCGATTTCAAAAAGATGACTTCCACACCTCCGACGGGCTTGAGCGACCCCAAATCGGAGCCCCGCTGTCGGCCGGCGCGACGCCGGCCCTCGGGCAGGTGCTTCCACTGCCTCAAACGGAGGATTTCTGCCCGGGAGATGGCCGGCCCGCGCAAATCTCTGGTTTTTGCCCTGTCCCCTCACCTGCCTCGCTAGGAAACGCTCCCGACGACCTCAGGAGCGATTTCAAAAAGATGACTTCCACACCTCCGACGGGCTTGAGCGACCCCAAATCGGAGCCCTGCTGTCGGCCGGCGCGACGCCGGCCCTCGGGCAGGTGCTTCCACTGCCTCAAACGGAGGATTTCTGCCCGGGAGATGGCCGGCCCGCGCAAATCTCT
>CP136878.1:27015694-27018194 GCA_033000465.1 Sciaenops ocellatus
CCAGGGCCACGGCGGCAGGGAGAGGAGCAGGGCGTGAAAAGCATCAAAGTTTAAAGGCAGACTACCAGGGGCACGAAAGCCCCACCGGTGTACCAGAGGCACGAAAGCCCCACGGGTGTACCGGGGGCACGAAGGCAGGGAGAGGAGCAGAGTGTGAAAAGCATCCGGGCTTAAAGGCAGACAGCCAGGGCCACGAGGCTCCACGGCGGCAGGGAGAGGAGCAGAGGGTGAAGAGCTTCAGAGGTTAAAGGCAGACTACCAGGGGCACGAAGCTCCACCGGTGTACCAGAGGCACGAAAGCCCCACCGGTGTACCAGAGGCACGAAAGCCCCACGGGTGTACCAGAGGCACGAAGCTCCACGGGTGTACCGGGGGCACGAGGGCAGGGAGAGGAGCAGAGTGTGAAAAGCATCCGGGCTTAAAGGCAGACAGCCAGGGCCACGAGGCTCCACGGCGGCAGGGAGAGGAGCAGAGTGTGAAGAGCGTCAGAGGTTAAAGGCAGACTACCAGGGGCACGAAGGCAGAGAGAGAAGAGCAAAGTGTGAAAAGTCAAAGTCCACAGGCAGGCTCTACCAGGGGCACGAAAGCCCCACCGGTGTACCAGAGGCACGAAAGCCCCACCGGTGTACCAGAGGCACGAAGCTCCACCGGTGTACCAGAGGCACGAAGCTCCACCGGTGTACCAGGGGCACGGCGGCAGGGAGAGGAGCAGAGTGTGAAAAGCATCCGGGCTTAAAGGCAGACTGCCAGGGCCACGAGGCTCCACGGCGGCAGGGAGAGGAGCAGAGTGTGAAGAGCGTCAGCGGTTAAAGGCAGACTGCCAGGGGCACGAAGCTCCACCGGTGTACCAGGGGCACGAAAGCCCCACCGGTGTACCAGAGGCACGAAAGCCCCACCGGTCTACCAGAGGCACGAAGCTCCACCGGTGTACCAGAGGCACGAAAGCCCCACCGGTGTACCAGAGGCACGAAAGCCCCACCGGTGTACCAGAGGCACGAAACTCCACCGGTGTACCAGAGGCACGAAAGCCCCACCGGTGTACCAGAGGCACGAAGCTCCACGGGTGTACCAGGGGCACGGAGGCAGAGAGAGAAGAGCAAAGTGTGAAAAGTCAAAGTCCACAGGCAGGCTCTACCAGGGGCACGAAGCTCCACCGGTGTACCAGAGGCACGAAAGCCCCACCGGTGTACCAGAGGCACGAAGCTCCACGGGTGTACCAGAGGCACGAAGCTCCACGGGTGTACCAGGGGCACGGAGGCAGAGAGAAGAGCAAAGTGTGAGAAAAAAAAAAAAAAAAAAAAAAAAAAAAAAAAAAAGAAAATCAAAGTCCACAGGCAGGCTCTACCAGGGGCACGAAGCTCCACAGGTGTACCAGAGGCACGAAAGCCCCACCGGTGTACCAGAGGCACGAAGCTCCACGGGTGTACCAGGGGCACGGAGGCAGAGAGAGAAGAGCAAAGTGTGAAAAGTCAAAGTCCACAGGCAGGCTCTACCAGGGGCACGAAGCTCCACCGGTGTACCAGAGGCACGAAAGCCCCACCGGTGTACCAGAGGCACGAAGCTCCACGGGTGTACCAGAGGCACGAAGCTCCACGGGTGTACCAGGGGCACGGAGGCAGAGAGAAGAGCAAAGTGTGAGAAAAAAAAAAAAAAAAAAAAAAAAAAAAAAAAAAAGAAAATCAAAGTCCACAGGCAGGCTCTACCAGGGGCACGAAGCTCCACAGGTGTACCAGAGGCACGAAAGCCCCACCGGTGTACCAGAGGCACGAAGCTCCACGGGTGTACCAGGGGCACGGAGGCAGAGAGAGAAGAGCAAAGTGTGAAAAGTCAAAGTCCACAGGCAGGCTCTACCAGGGGCACGAAGCTCCGCCGGTGTACCAGAGGCACGAAAGCCCCACCGGTGTACCAGAGGCACGAAACTCCACCGGTGTACCAGAGGCACGAAAGCCCCACCGGTGTACCAGAGGCACGAAGCTCCACCGGTGTACCAGGGGCACGGAGGCAGAGAGAGAAGAGCAAAGTGTGAAAAGTCAAAGTCCACAGGCAGGCTCTACCAGGGGCACGAAGCTCCACCGGTGTACCAGAGGCACGAAAGCCCCACCGGTGTACCAGAGGCACGAAACTCCACCGGTGTACCAGAGGCACGAAAGCCCCACCGGTGTACCAGAGGCACGAAGCTCCACAGGTGTACCAGGGGCACGGAGGCAGAGAGAAGAGCAAAGTGTGGAAAAAAAAAAAAAAAAAAAAAAAAAAAAAATCAAAGTCCACAGGCAGGCTCTACCAGGGGCACGAAGCTCCACAGGTGTACCAGAGGCACGAAGCTCCACTGGTGTACCAGAGGCACGAAACCCCACCGGTGTACCAGAGGCACGAAGCTCCACAGGTGTACCAGGGGCACGGAGGCAGAGAGAAGAGCAAAGTGTGGAAAAAAAAAAAAAAAAAAAAAAAAAAAAAAAAAAATCAAAGTCCACAGGCAGGCTCTACCAGGGGCACGAAGCTC
>CP136878.1:27028194-27033194 GCA_033000465.1 Sciaenops ocellatus
CAACCTCCCTCCGACGGGCTCCCCGGGGCTGAGGGGTGCAGGCTGGGTCCCAGGGCCCCAGGCGGGCCCGGGTGGAGGTCGGTGGGGGCTTGGAGCCTCTCTCAACCTCCCTCCGACGGGCTCCCCGGGGCTGAGGGGTGCAGGCTGGGTCCCAGGGCCCCAGGCGGGCCCGGGTGGAGGTTGGTGGGGGCTTGGAGCCTCTCTCAACCTCTCCCCGGGGCCCGAGGGGTGCAGGCTGGGTCCCAAGGCCCCAGGCGGGCCCGGGGGGAGGTCGGTGGGGCTTGGAGCCTCTCTCAACCTCCCTCCGACGGGCTCCCCGGGGCTGAGGGGTGCAGGCTGGGTCCCAAGGCGCCAGGCGGGCCCGGGGGGAGGTCGGTGGGGCTTGGAGCCTCTCTCAACCTCCCTCCGACGGGCTCCCCGGGGCTGAGGGGTGCAGGCTGGGTCCGTGGGCCCCAGGCGGGCCCGGGTGGAGGTCGGTGGGGGCTTGGAGCCTCCCTCCGACGGGCTCCCCGGGGCTGAGGGGTGCAGGCTGGGTCCCAAGGCCCCAGGCGGGCCCGGGTGGAGGTCGGTGGGGGCTTGGAGCCTCTCTCAACCTCCCTCCAAAGGCCTTCCTGGGGCTGAGGAGACAGTGGCGACGGCCTAGGCTTGGTTGCTGAGGGGTGCAGCCTGGGTCTCTCTTTCTCTCTCTCTCTCTCTCTCTCTCTCTCTCTCTCTGTCTGTCTGTCTGTCTGTCTGTCTGGCTGGCTCTCACTGCCTCTCTGATCAAAAACATGGTTGTTTGGCTTGGATCTTTTGGAATTTAGAACCGGAATCTGATGACATCATGGTTCTTTGGCTTTCATCTTGGCTCTGGCCCTGCCCACAGAGCCTGCCTGCCTGCCTGCCTGCCTGCCTGCTTCCGCAGTGTGAAAAGCATCAAAGTTTAAAGGCAGACTGCCACGGGCACGAAGCTCCAGGGCTGTACCAGGGCCACGGCGGCAGGGAGAGGAGCAGGGCGTGAAAAGCATCAAAGTTTAAAGGCAGACTACCAGGGGCACGAAAGCCCCACCGGTGTACCAGAGGCACGAAAGCCCCACGGGTGTACCGGGGGCACGAAGGCAGGGAGAGGAGCAGAGTGTGAAAAGCATCCGGGCTTAAAGGCAGACAGCCAGGGCCACGAGGCTCCACGGCGGCAGGGAGAGGAGCAGAGGGTGAAGAGCTTCAGAGGTTAAAGGCAGACTACCAGGGGCACGAAGCTCCACCGGTGTACCAGAGGCACGAAAGCCCCACCGGTGTACCAGAGGCACGAAAGCCCCACGGGTGTACCAGAGGCACGAAGCTCCACGGGTGTACCGGGGGCACGAGGGCAGGGAGAGGAGCAGAGTGTGAAAAGCATCCGGGCTTAAAGGCAGACAGCCAGGGCCACGAGGCTCCACGGCGGCAGGGAGAGGAGCAGAGTGTGAAGAGCGTCAGAGGTTAAAGGCAGACTACCAGGGGCACGAAGGCAGAGAGAGAAGAGCAAAGTGTGAAAAGTCAAAGTCCACAGGCAGGCTCTACCAGGGGCACGAAAGCCCCACCGGTGTACCAGAGGCACGAAAGCCCCACCGGTGTACCAGAGGCACGAAGCTCCACCGGTGTACCAGAGGCACGAAGCTCCACCGGTGTACCAGGGGCACGGCGGCAGGGAGAGGAGCAGAGTGTGAAAAGCATCCGGGCTTAAAGGCAGACTGCCAGGGCCACGAGGCTCCACGGCGGCAGGGAGAGGAGCAGAGTGTGAAGAGCGTCAGCGGTTAAAGGCAGACTGCCAGGGGCACGAAGCTCCACCGGTGTACCAGGGGCACGAAAGCCCCACCGGTGTACCAGAGGCACGAAAGCCCCACCGGTCTACCAGAGGCACGAAGCTCCACCGGTGTACCAGAGGCACGAAAGCCCCACCGGTGTACCAGAGGCACGAAAGCCCCACCGGTGTACCAGAGGCACGAAACTCCACCGGTGTACCAGAGGCACGAAAGCCCCACCGGTGTACCAGAGGCACGAAGCTCCACGGGTGTACCAGGGGCACGGAGGCAGAGAGAGAAGAGCAAAGTGTGAAAAGTCAAAGTCCACAGGCAGGCTCTACCAGGGGCACGAAGCTCCACCGGTGTACCAGAGGCACGAAAGCCCCACCGGTGTACCAGAGGCACGAAGCTCCACGGGTGTACCAGAGGCACGAAGCTCCACGGGTGTACCAGGGGCACGGAGGCAGAGAGAAGAACAAAGTGTGAGAAAAAAAAAAAAAAAAAAAAAAAAAAAAAAAAAAAAGAAAATCAAAGTCCACAGGCAGGCTCTACCAGGGGCACGAAGCTCCACAGGTGTACCAGAGGCACGAAAGCCCCACCGGTGTACCAGAGGCACGAAGCTCCACGGGTGTACCAGGGGCACGGAGGCAGAGAGAGAAGAGCAAAGTGTGAAAAGTCAAAGTCCACAGGCAGGCTCTACCAGGGGCACGAAGCTCCACCGGTGTACCAGAGGCACGAAAGCCCCACCGGTGTACCAGAGGCACGAAGCTCCACGGGTGTACCAGAGGCACGAAGCTCCACGGGTGTACCAGGGGCACGGAGGCAGAGAGAAGAGCAAAGTGTGAGAAAAAAAAAAAAAAAAAAAAAAAAAAAAAAAAAAGAAAATCAAAGTCCACAGGCAGGCTCTACCAGGGGCACGAAGCTCCACAGGTGTACCAGAGGCACGAAAGCCCCACCGGTGTACCAGAGGCACGAAGCTCCACGGGTGTACCAGGGGCACGGAGGCAGAGAGAGAAGAGCAAAGTGTGAAAAGTCAAAGTCCACAGGCAGGCTCTACCAGGGGCACGAAGCTCCGCCGGTGTACCAGAGGCACGAAAGCCCCACCGGTGTACCAGAGGCACGAAACTCCACCGGTGTACCAGAGGCACGAAAGCCCCACCGGTGTACCAGAGGCACGAAGCTCCACCGGTGTACCAGGGGCACGGAGGCAGAGAGAGAAGAGCAAAGTGTGAAAAGTCAAAGTCCACAGGCAGGCTCTACCAGGGGCACGAAGCTCCACCGGTGTACCAGAGGCACGAAAGCCCCACCGGTGTACCAGAGGCACGAAACTCCACCGGTGTACCAGAGGCACGAAAGCCCCACCGGTGTACCAGAGGCACGAAGCTCCACAGGTGTACCAGGGGCACGGAGGCAGAGAGAAGAGCAAAGTGTGGAAAAAAAAAAAAAAAAAAAAAAAAAAAAAATCAAAGTCCACAGGCAGGCTCTACCAGGGGCACGAAGCTCCACAGGTGTACCAGAGGCACGAAGCTCCACTGGTGTACCAGAGGCACGAAACCCCACCGGTGTACCAGAGGCACGAAGCTCCACAGGTGTACCAGGGGCACGGAGGCAGAGAGAAGAGCAAAGTGTGGAAAAAAAAAAAAAAAAAAAAAAAAAAAAAAAAAAATCAAAGTCCACAGGCAGGCTCTACCAGGGGCACGAAGCTCCACAGGTGTACCAGAGGCACGAAGCTCCACTGGTGTACCAGAGGCACGAAACCCCACCGGTGTACCAGGGGCACGATTTCTGCCAGGAGCCGGCCCGCGCAAATCCCTGGTTTTTGCCCCGTCCCCTCACCTGCCTCGCTAGGAAACGCTCCCGGAAAGATTTCAAAAAGTGGACTTCCACACCTCCGACGGGCTTGAGCGACCCCAAATCGGAGCCCCGCTGTCGGCCGGCACGACGCCGGACCTCGGGCAGGTGCTTCCACTGCCTCAAATGGAGGATTTCTGCAGAGAGATGACCGGCCCGCGCAAATCTCTGGTTTTTGCCCTGTCCCCTCACCTGCCTCGCTAGGAAACGCTCCCGACGACCTCAGGAGCGATTTCAAAAAGATGACTTCCACACCTCCGACGGGCTTGATCGACCCCAAATCGGAGCCCCGCTGTCGGCCGGCGCGACGCCGGCCCTCGGGCAGGTGCTTCCACTGCCTCAAACGGAGGATTTCTGCCCGGGAGATGGCCGGCCCGCGCAAATCTCTGGTTTTTGCCCTGTCCCCTCACCTGCCTCGCTAGGAAACGCTCCCGACGACCTCAGGAGCGATTTCAAAAAGATGACTTCCACACCTCCGACGGGCTTGAGCGACCCCAAATCGGAGCCCCGCTGTCGGCCGGCGCGACGCCGGCCCTCGGGCAGGTGCTTCCACTGCCTCAAACGGAGGATTTCTGCCCGGGAGATGGCCGGCCCGCGCAAATCTCTGGTTTTTGCCCTGTCCCCTCACCTGCCTCGCTAGGAAACGCTCCCGACGACCTCAGGAGCGATTTCAAAAAGATGACTTCCACACCTCCGACGGGCTTGAGCGACCCCAAATCGGAGCCCTGCTGTCGGCCGGCGCGACGCCGGCCCTCGGGCAGGTGCTTCCACTGCCTCAAACGGAGGATTTCTGCCCGGGAGATGGCCGGCCCGCGCAAATCTCTGGTTTTTGCCCTGTCCCCTCACCTGCCTCGCTAGGAAACGCTCCCGACGACCTCAGGAGCGATTTCAAAAAGATGACTTCCACACCTCCGACGGGCTTGAGCGACCCCAAATCGGAGCCCTGCTGTCGGCCGGCGCGACGCCGGCCCTCGGGCAGGTGCTTCCACTGCCTCAAACGGAGGATTTCTGCCCGGGAGATGGCCGGCCCGCGCAAATCTCTGGTTTTTGCCCTGTCCCCTCACCTGCCTCGCTAGGAAACGCTCCCGGAGACCTCAGGAGCGATTTCAAAAAGATGACTTCCACACCTCCGACGGGCTTGAGCGACCCCAAATCGGAGCCCCGCTGTCGGCCGGCGTGACGCCGGCCCTCGGGCAGGTGCTTCCACTGCCTCAAGTGGAGGATTTCTGCCGGGAGACGGCCGGCCCGCGCAAATCTCTGGTTTTTGCCCCTTCCCCTCACCTGCCTCGCTAGGAAACGCTCCCGGAGACCTCAGGAGCGATTTCAAAAAGATGACTTCCACACGTCCGATCGGCTTAAGCGACCCGCCATCGGAGGGCCCCTGTCGGCCGG
>CP136878.1:27043194-27045734 GCA_033000465.1 Sciaenops ocellatus
AGGGGCACGAAAGCCCCACCGGTGTACCAGAGGCACGAAAGCCCCACCGGTGTACCAGAGGCACGAAGCTCCACCGGTGTACCAGAGGCACGAAGCTCCACCGGTGTACCAGGGGCACGGCGGCAGGGAGAGGAGCAGAGTGTGAAAAGCATCCGGGCTTAAAGGCAGACTGCCAGGGCCACGAGGCTCCACGGCGGCAGGGAGAGGAGCAGAGTGTGAAGAGCGTCAGCGGTTAAAGGCAGACTGCCAGGGGCACGAAGCTCCACCGGTGTACCAGGGGCACGAAAGCCCCACCGGTGTACCAGAGGCACGAAAGCCCCACCGGTCTACCAGAGGCACGAAGCTCCACCGGTGTACCAGAGGCACGAAAGCCCCACCGGTGTACCAGAGGCACGAAAGCCCCACCGGTGTACCAGAGGCACGAAACTCCACCGGTGTACCAGAGGCACGAAAGCCCCACCGGTGTACCAGAGGCACGAAGCTCCACGGGTGTACCAGGGGCACGGAGGCAGAGAGAGAAGAGCAAAGTGTGAAAAGTCAAAGTCCACAGGCAGGCTCTACCAGGGGCACGAAGCTCCACCGGTGTACCAGAGGCACGAAAGCCCCACCGGTGTACCAGAGGCACGAAGCTCCACGGGTGTACCAGAGGCACGAAGCTCCACGGGTGTACCAGGGGCACGGAGGCAGAGAGAAGAGCAAAGTGTGAGAAAAAAAAAAAAAAAAAAAAAAAAAAAAAAAAAAAAGAAAATCAAAGTCCACAGGCAGGCTCTACCAGGGGCACGAAGCTCCACAGGTGTACCAGAGGCACGAAAGCCCCACCGGTGTACCAGAGGCACGAAGCTCCACGGGTGTACCAGGGGCACGGAGGCAGAGAGAGAAGAGCAAAGTGTGAAAAGTCAAAGTCCACAGGCAGGCTCTACCAGGGGCACGAAGCTCCACCGGTGTACCAGAGGCACGAAAGCCCCACCGGTGTACCAGAGGCACGAAGCTCCACGGGTGTACCAGAGGCACGAAGCTCCACGGGTGTACCAGGGGCACGGAGGCAGAGAGAAGAGCAAAGTGTGAGAAAAAAAAAAAAAAAAAAAAAAAAAAAAAAAAAAAGAAAATCAAAGTCCACAGGCAGGCTCTACCAGGGGCACGAAGCTCCACAGGTGTACCAGAGGCACGAAAGCCCCACCGGTGTACCAGAGGCACGAAGCTCCACGGGTGTACCAGGGGCACGGAGGCAGAGAGAGAAGAGCAAAGTGTGAAAAGTCAAAGTCCACAGGCAGGCTCTACCAGGGGCACGAAGCTCCGCCGGTGTACCAGAGGCACGAAAGCCCCACCGGTGTACCAGAGGCACGAAACTCCACCGGTGTACCAGAGGCACGAAAGCCCCACCGGTGTACCAGAGGCACGAAGCTCCACCGGTGTACCAGGGGCACGGAGGCAGAGAGAGAAGAGCAAAGTGTGAAAAGTCAAAGTCCACAGGCAGGCTCTACCAGGGGCACGAAGCTCCACCGGTGTACCAGAGGCACGAAAGCCCCACCGGTGTACCAGAGGCACGAAACTCCACCGGTGTACCAGAGGCACGAAAGCCCCACCGGTGTACCAGAGGCACGAAGCTCCACAGGTGTACCAGGGGCACGGAGGCAGAGAGAAGAGCAAAGTGTGGAAAAAAAAAAAAAAAAAAAAAAAAAAAAAATCAAAGTCCACAGGCAGGCTCTACCAGGGGCACGAAGCTCCACAGGTGTACCAGAGGCACGAAGCTCCACTGGTGTACCAGAGGCACGAAACCCCACCGGTGTACCAGAGGCACGAAGCTCCACAGGTGTACCAGGGGCACGGAGGCAGAGAGAAGAGCAAAGTGTGGAAAAAAAAAAAAAAAAAAAAAAAAAAAAAAAAAAATCAAAGTCCACAGGCAGGCTCTACCAGGGGCACGAAGCTCCACAGGTGTACCAGAGGCCACGAAGCTCCACTGGTGTACCAGAGGCACGAAACCCCACCGGTGTACCAGGGGCAACGATTTCTGCCAGGAGCCGGCCCGCGCAAATCCCTGGTTTTTGCCCCGTCCCCTCACCTGCCTCGCTAGGAAACGCTCCCGGAAAGATTTCAAAAAGTGGACTTCCACACCTCCGACGGGCTTGAGCGACCCCAAATCGGAGCCCGCTGTCGGCCGGCACGACGCGGACCTCGGGCAGGTGCTTCCACTGCCTCAAATGGAGGATTTCTGCAGAGAGATGACCGGCCCGCGCAAATCTCTGGTTTTTGCCCTGTCCCCTCACCTGCCTCGCTAGGAAACGCTCCCGACGACCTCAGGAGCGATTTCAAAAAGATGACTTCCACACCTCCGACGGGCTTGATCGACCCCAAATCGGAGCCCCGCTGTCGGCCGGCGCGACGCCGGCCCTCGGGCAGGTGCTTCCACTGCCTCAAACGGAGGATTTCTGCCCGGGAGATGGCCGGCCCGCGCAAATCTCTGGTTTTTTGCCCTGTCCCCTCACCTGCCTCGCTAGGAAACGCTCCCGACGACCTCAGGAGCGATTTCAAAAAGATGACTT
>CP136878.1:27055834-27058334 GCA_033000465.1 Sciaenops ocellatus
GAGGGGAAGGGGCAAAAACCAGAGATTTGCGCGGGCCGGCCGTCTCCCGGCAGAAATCCTCCACTTGAGGCAGTGGAAGCACCTGCCCGAGGGCCGGCGTCACGCCGGCCGACAGCGGGGCTCCGATTTGGGGTCGCTCAAGCCCGTCGGAGGTGTGGAAGTCATCTTTTTGAAATCGCTCCTGAGGTCTCCGGGAGCGTTTCCTAGCGAGGCAGGTGAGGGGACAGGGCAAAAACCAGAGATTTGCGCGGGCCGGCCATCTCCCGGGCAGAAATCCTCCGTTTGAGGCAGTGGAAGCACCTGCCCGAGGGCCGGCGTCGCGCCGGCCGACAGCAGGGCTCCGATTTGGGGTCGCTCAAGCCCGTCGGAGGTGTGGAAGTCATCTTTTTGAAATCGCTCCTGAGGTCGTCGGGAGCGTTTCCTAGCGAGGCAGGTGAGGGGACAGGGCAAAAACCAGAGATTTGCGCGGGCCGGCCATCTCCCGGGCAGAAATCCTCCGTTTGAGGCAGTGGAAGCACCTGCCCGAGGGCCGGCGTCGCGCCGGCCGACAGCAGGGCTCCGATTTGGGGTCGCTCAAGCCCGTCGGAGGTGTGGAAGTCATCTTTTTGAAATCGCTCCTGAGGTCGTCGGGAGCGTTTCCTAGCGAGGCAGGTGAGGGGACAGGGCAAAAACCAGAGATTTGCGCGGGCCGGCCATCTCCCGGGCAGAAATCCTCCGTTTGAGGCAGTGGAAGCACCTGCCCGAGGGCCGGCGTCGCGCCGGCCGACAGCGGGGCTCCGATTTGGGGTCGCTCAAGCCCGTCGGAGGTGTGGAAGTCATCTTTTTGAAATCGCTCCTGAGGTCGTCGGGAGCGTTTCCTAGCGAGGCAGGTGAGGGGACAGGGCAAAAACCAGAGATTTGCGCGGGCCGGCCATCTCCCGGGCAGAAATCCTCCGTTTGAGGCAGTGGAAGCACCTGCCCGAGGGCCGGCGTCGCGCCGGCCGACAGCGGGGCTCCGATTTGGGGTCGATCAAGCCCGTCGGAGGTGTGGAAGTCATCTTTTTGAAATCGCTCCTGAGGTCGTCGGGAGCGTTTCCTAGCGAGGCAGGTGAGGGGACAGGGCAAAAACCAGAGATTTGCGCGGGCCGGTCATCTCTCTGCAGAAATCCTCCATTTGAGGCAGTGGAAGCACCTGCCCGAGGTCCGGCGTCGTGCCGGCCGACAGCGGGGCTCCGATTTGGGGTCGCTCAAGCCCGTCGGAGGTGTGGAAGTCCACTTTTTGAAATCTTTCCGGGAGCGTTTCCTAGCGAGGCAGGTGAGGGGACGGGGCAAAAACCAGGGATTTGCGCGGGCCGGCTCCTGGCAGAAATCGTGCCCCTGGTACACCGGTGGGGTTTCGTGCCTCTGGTACACCAGTGGAGCTTCGTGCCTCTGGTACACCTGTGGAGCTTCGTGCCCCTGGTAGAGCCTGCCTGTGGACTTTGATTTTTTTTTTTTTTTTTTTTTTTTTTTTTTTTTTTCCACACTTTGCTCTTCTCTCTGCCTCCGTGCCCCTGGTACACCTGTGGAGCTTCGTGCCTCTGGTACACCGGTGGGGTTTCGTGCCTCTGGTACACCAGTGGAGCTTCGTGCCTCTGGTACACCTGTGGAGCTTCGTGCCCCTGGTAGAGCCTGCCTGTGGACTTTGATTTTTTTTTTTTTTTTTTTTTTTTTTTTTTCCACACTTTGCTCTTCTCTCTGCCTCCGTGCCCCTGGTACACCTGTGGAGCTTCGTGCCTCTGGTACACCGGTGGGGCTTTCGTGCCTCTGGTACACCGGTGGAGTTTCGTGCCTCTGGTACACCGGTGGGGCTTTCGTGCCTCTGGTACACCGGTGGAGCTTCGTGCCCCTGGTAGAGCCTGCCTGTGGACTTTGACTTTTCACACTTTGCTCTTCTCTCTCTGCCTCCGTGCCCCTGGTACACCGGTGGAGCTTCGTGCCTCTGGTACACCGGTGGGGCTTTCGTGCCTCTGGTACACCGGTGGAGTTTCGTGCCTCTGGTACACCGGTGGGGCTTTCGTGCCTCTGGTACACCGGCGGAGCTTCGTGCCCCTGGTAGAGCCTGCCTGTGGACTTTGACTTTTCACACTTTGCTCTTCTCTCTCTGCCTCCGTGCCCCTGGTACACCCGTGGAGCTTCGTGCCTCTGGTACACCGGTGGGGCTTTCGTGCCTCTGGTACACCTGTGGAGCTTCGTGCCCCTGGTAGAGCCTGCCTGTGGACTTTGATTTTCTTTTTTTTTTTTTTTTTTTTTTTTTTTTTTTTTTTCTCACACTTTGCTCTTCTCTCTGCCTCCGTGCCCCTGGTACACCCGTGGAGCTTCGTGCCTCTGGTACACCCGTGGAGCTTCGTGCCTCTGGTACACCGGTGGGGCTTTCGTGCCTCTGGTACACCGGTGGAGCTTCGTGCCCCTGGTAGAGCCTGCCTGTGGACTTTGACTTTTCACACTTTGCTCTTCTCTCTCTGCCTCCGTGCCCCTGGTA
>CP136878.1:27070834-27073334 GCA_033000465.1 Sciaenops ocellatus
GTGCCCCTGGTACACCTGTGGAGCTTCGTGCCTCTGGTACACCGGTGGGGTTTCGTGCCTCTGGTACACCAGTGGAGCTTCGTGCCTCTGGTACACCTGTGGAGCTTCGTGCCCCTGGTAGAGCCTGCCTGTGGACTTTGATTTTTTTTTTTTTTTTTTTTTTTTTTTTTTCCACACTTTGCTCTTCTCTCTGCCTCCGTGCCCCTGGTACACCTGTGGAGCTTCGTGCCTCTGGTACACCGGTGGGGCTTTCGTGCCTCTGGTACACCGGTGGAGTTTCGTGCCTCTGGTACACCGGTGGGGCTTTCGTGCCTCTGGTACACCGGTGGAGCTTCGTGCCCCTGGTAGAGCCTGCCTGTGGACTTTGACTTTTCACACTTTGCTCTTCTCTCTCTGCCTCCGTGCCCCTGGTACACCGGTGGAGCTTCGTGCCTCTGGTACACCGGTGGGGCTTTCGTGCCTCTGGTACACCGGTGGAGTTTCGTGCCTCTGGTACACCGGTGGGGCTTTCGTGCCTCTGGTACACCGGCGGAGCTTCGTGCCCCTGGTAGAGCCTGCCTGTGGACTTTGACTTTTCACACTTTGCTCTTCTCTCTCTGCCTCCGTGCCCCTGGTACACCCGTGGAGCTTCGTGCCTCTGGTACACCGGTGGGGCTTTCGTGCCTCTGGTACACCTGTGGAGCTTCGTGCCCCTGGTAGAGCCTGCCTGTGGACTTTGATTTTCTTTTTTTTTTTTTTTTTTTTTTTTTTTTTTTTTTTCTCACACTTTGCTCTTCTCTCTGCCTCCGTGCCCCTGGTACACCCGTGGAGCTTCGTGCCTCTGGTACACCCGTGGAGCTTCGTGCCTCTGGTACACCGGTGGGGCTTTCGTGCCTCTGGTACACCGGTGGAGCTTCGTGCCCCTGGTAGAGCCTGCCTGTGGACTTTGACTTTTCACACTTTGCTCTTCTCTCTCTGCCTCCGTGCCCCTGGTACACCCGTGGAGCTTCGTGCCTCTGGTACACCGGTGGGGCTTTCGTGCCTCTGGTACACCTGTGGAGCTTCGTGCCCCTGGTAGAGCCTGCCTGTGGACTTTGATTTTCTTTTTTTTTTTTTTTTTTTTTTTTTTTTTTTTTTTCTCACACTTTGCTCTTCTCTCTGCCTCCGTGCCCCTGGTACACCCGTGGAGCTTCGTGCCTCTGGTACACCCGTGGAGCTTCGTGCCTCTGGTACACCGGTGGGGCTTTCGTGCCTCTGGTACACCGGTGGAGCTTCGTGCCCCTGGTAGAGCCTGCCTGTGGACTTTGACTTTTCACACTTTGCTCTTCTCTCTCTGCCTCCGTGCCCCTGGTACACCCGTGGAGCTTCGTGCCTCTGGTACACCGGTGGGGCTTTCGTGCCTCTGGTACACCGGTGGAGTTTCGTGCCTCTGGTACACCGGTGGGGCTTTCGTGCCTCTGGTACACCGGTGGGGCTTTCGTGCCTCTGGTACACCGGTGGAGCTTCGTGCCTCTGGTAGACCGGTGGGGCTTTCGTGCCTCTGGTACACCGGTGGGGCTTTCGTGCCCCTGGTACACCGGTGGAGCTTCGTGCCCCTGGCAGTCTGCCTTTAACCGCTGACGCTCTTCACACTCTGCTCCTCTCCCTGCCGCCGTGGAGCCTCGTGGCCCTGGCAGTCTGCCTTTAAGCCCGGATGCTTTTCACACTCTGCTCCTCTCCCTGCCGCCGTGCCCCTGGTACACCGGTGGAGCTTCGTGCCTCTGGTACACCGGTGGAGCTTCGTGCCTCTGGTACACCGGTGGGGCTTTCGTGCCTCTGGTACACCGGTGGGGCTTTCGTGCCCCTGGTAGAGCCTGCCTGTGGACTTTGACTTTTCACACTTTGCTCTTCTCTCTCTGCCTTCGTGCCCCTGGTAGTCTGCCTTTAACCTCTGACGCTCTTCACACTCTGCTCCTCTCCCTGCCGCCGTGGAGCCTCGTGGCCCTGGCTGTCTGCCTTTAAGCCCGGATGCTTTTCACACTCTGCTCCTCTCCCTGCCCTCGTGCCCCCGGTACACCCGTGGAGCTTCGTGCCTCTGGTACACCCGTGGGGCTTTCGTGCCTCTGGTACACCGGTGGGGCTTTCGTGCCTCTGGTACACCGGTGGAGCTTCGTGCCCCTGGTAGTCTGCCTTTAACCTCTGAAGCTCTTCACCCTCTGCTCCTCTCCCTGCCGCCGTGGAGCCTCGTGGCCCTGGCTGTCTGCCTTTAAGCCCGGATGCTTTTCACACTCTGCTCCTCTCCCTGCCTTCGTGCCCCCGGTACACCCGTGGGGCTTTCGTGCCTCTGGTACACCGGTGGGGCTTTCGTGCCCCTGGTAGTCTGCCTTTAAACTTTGATGCTTTTCACGCCCTGCTCCTCTCCCTGCCGCCGTGGCCCTGGTACAGCCCTGGAGCTTCGTGCCCGTGGCAGTCTGCCTTTAAACTTTGATGCTTTTCACACTGCGGAAGCAGGCAGGCAGGCAGGCAGGCAGGCAGGCTCTGT
>CP136878.1:27083334-27085834 GCA_033000465.1 Sciaenops ocellatus
GCGGGGCTCCGATTTGGGGTCGCTCAAGCCCGTCGGAGGTGTGGAAGTCATCTTTTTGAAATCGCTCCTGAGGTCGTCGGGAGCGTTTCCTAGCGAGGCAGGTGAGGGGACAGGGCAAAAACCAGAGATTTGCGCGGGCCGGCCATCTCCCGGGCAGAAATCCTCCGTTTGAGGCAGTGGAAGCACCTGCCCGAGGGCCGGCGTCGCGCCGGCCGACAGCGGGGCTCCGATTTGGGGTCGCTCAAGCCCGTCGGAGGTGTGGAAGTCATCTTTTTGAAATCGCTCCTGAGGTCGTCGGGAGCGTTTCCTAGCGAGGCAGGTGAGGGGACAGGGCAAAAACCAGAGATTTGCGCGGGCCGGCCATCTCCCGGGCAGAAATCCTCCGTTTGAGGCAGTGGAAGCACCTGCCCGAGGGCCGGCGTCGCGCCGGCCGACAGCGGGGCTCCGATTTGGGGTCGCTCAAGCCCGTCGGAGGTGTGGAAGTCATCTTTTTGAAATCGCTCCTGAGGTCGTCGGGAGCGTTTCCTAGCGAGGCAGGTGAGGGGACAGGGCAAAAACCAGAGATTTGCGCGGGCCGGCCATCTCCCGGGCAGAAATCCTCCGTTTGAGGCAGTGGAAGCACCTGCCCGAGGGCCGGCGTCGCGCCGGCCGACAGCGGGGCTCCGATTTGGGGTCGATCAAGCCCGTCGGAGGTGTGGAAGTCATCTTTTTGAAATCGCTCCTGAGGTCGTCGGGAGCGTTTCCTAGCGAGGCAGGTGAGGGGACAGGGCAAAAACCAGAGATTTGCGCGGGCCGGTCATCTCTCTGCAGAAATCCTCCATTTGAGGCAGTGGAAGCACCTGCCCGAGGTCCGGCGTCGTGCCGGCCGACAGCGGGGCTCCGATTTGGGGTCGATCAAGCCCGTCGGAGGTGTGGAAGTCCACTTTTTGAAATCTTTCCGGGAGCGTTTCCTAGCGAGGCAGGTGAGGGGACGGGGCAAAAACCAGGGATTTGCGCGGGCCGGCTCCTGGCAGAAATCGTGCCCCTGGTACACCGGTGGGGTTTCGTGCCTCTGGTACACCAGTGGAGCTTCGTGCCTCTGGTACACCTGTGGAGCTTCGTGCCCCTGGTAGAGCCTGCCTGTGGACTTTGATTTTTTTTTTTTTTTTTTTTTTTTTTTTTTTTTCCACACTTTGCTCTTCTCTCTGCCTCCGTGCCCCTGGTACACCTGTGGAGCTTCGTGCCTCTGGTACACCGGTGGGGTTTCGTGCCTCTGGTACACCAGTGGAGCTTCGTGCCTCTGGTACACCTGTGGAGCTTCGTGCCCCTGGTAGAGCCTGCCTGTGGACTTTGATTTTTTTTTTTTTTTTTTTTTTTTTTTTTTTTTCCACACTTTGCTCTTCTCTCTGCCTCCGTGCCCCTGGTACACCTGTGGAGCTTCGTGCCTCTGGTACACCGGTGGGGCTTTCGTGCCTCTGGTACACCGGTGGAGTTTCGTGCCTCTGGTACACCGGTGGGGCTTTCGTGCCTCTGGTACACCGGTGGAGCTTCGTGCCCCTGGTAGAGCCTGCCTGTGGACTTTGACTTTTCACACTTTGCTCTTCTCTCTCTGCCTCCGTGCCCCTGGTACACCGGTGGAGCTTCGTGCCTCTGGTACACCGGTGGGGCTTTCGTGCCTCTGGTACACCGGTGGAGTTTCGTGCCTCTGGTACACCGGTGGGGCTTTCGTGCCTCTGGTACACCGGCGGAGCTTCGTGCCCCTGGTAGAGCCTGCCTGTGGACTTTGACTTTTCACACTTTGCTCTTCTCTCTCTGCCTCCGTGCCCCTGGTACACCCGTGGAGCTTCGTGCCTCTGGTACACCGGTGGGGCTTTCGTGCCTCTGGTACACCTGTGGAGCTTCGTGCCCCTGGTAGAGCCTGCCTGTGGACTTTGATTTTCTTTTTTTTTTTTTTTTTTTTTTTTTTTTTTTTCTCACACTTTGCTCTTCTCTCTGCCTCCGTGCCCCTGGTACACCCGTGGAGCTTCGTGCCTCTGGTACACCCGTGGAGCTTCGTGCCTCTGGTACACCGGTGGGGCTTTCGTGCCTCTGGTACACCGGTGGAGCTTCGTGCCCCTGGTAGAGCCTGCCTGTGGACTTTGACTTTTCACACTTTGCTCTTCTCTCTCTGCCTCCGTGCCCCTGGTACACCCGTGGAGCTTCGTGCCTCTGGTACACCGGTGGGGCTTTCGTGCCTCTGGTACACCGGTGGAGTTTCGTGCCTCTGGTACACCGGTGGGGCTTTCGTGCCTCTGGTACACCGGTGGGGCTTTCGTGCCTCTGGTACACCGGTGGAGCTTCGTGCCTCTGGTAGACCGGTGGGGCTTTCGTGCCTCTGGTACACCGGTGGGGCTTTCGTGCCCCTGGTACACCGGTGGAGCTTCGTGCCCCTGGCAGTCTGCCTTTAACCGCTGACGCTCTTCACACTCTGCTCCTCTCCCTGCCGCCGTGGAGCCTCGTGGCCCTGGCAGTCTGCCTTTAA
>CP136878.1:27110834-27113334 GCA_033000465.1 Sciaenops ocellatus
GCTTCGTGCCCCTGGTAGAGCCTGCCTGTGGACTTTGATTTTTTTTTTTTTTTTTTTTTTTTTTTTTTTTTTTCCACACTTTGCTCTTCTCTCTGCCTCCGTGCCCCTGGTACACCTGTGGAGCTTCGTGCCTCTGGTACACCGGTGGGGTTTCGTGCCTCTGGTACACCAGTGGAGCTTCGTGCCTCTGGTACACCTGTGGAGCTTCGTGCCCCTGGTAGAGCCTGCCTGTGGACTTTGATTTTTTTTTTTTTTTTTTTTTTTTTTTTTTCCACACTTTGCTCTTCTCTCTGCCTCCGTGCCCCTGGTACACCTGTGGAGCTTCGTGCCTCTGGTACACCGGTGGGGCTTTCGTGCCTCTGGTACACCGGTGGAGTTTCGTGCCTCTGGTACACCGGTGGGGCTTTCGTGCCTCTGGTACACCGGTGGAGCTTCGTGCCCCTGGTAGAGCCTGCCTGTGGACTTTGACTTTTCACACTTTGCTCTTCTCTCTCTGCCTCCGTGCCCCTGGTACACCGGTGGAGCTTCGTGCCTCTGGTACACCGGTGGGGCTTTCGTGCCTCTGGTACACCGGTGGAGTTTCGTGCCTCTGGTACACCGGTGGGGCTTTCGTGCCTCTGGTACACCGGCGGAGCTTCGTGCCCCTGGTAGAGCCTGCCTGTGGACTTTGACTTTTCACACTTTGCTCTTCTCTCTCTGCCTCCGTGCCCCTGGTACACCCGTGGAGCTTCGTGCCTCTGGTACACCGGTGGGGCTTTCGTGCCTCTGGTACACCTGTGGAGCTTCGTGCCCCTGGTAGAGCCTGCCTGTGGACTTTGATTTTCTTTTTTTTTTTTTTTTTTTTTTTTTTTTTTTTTTTCTCACACTTTGCTCTTCTCTCTGCCTCCGTGCCCCTGGTACACCCGTGGAGCTTCGTGCCTCTGGTACACCCGTGGAGCTTCGTGCCTCTGGTACACCGGTGGGGCTTTCGTGCCTCTGGTACACCGGTGGAGCTTCGTGCCCCTGGTAGAGCCTGCCTGTGGACTTTGACTTTTCACACTTTGCTCTTCTCTCTCTGCCTCCGTGCCCCTGGTACACCCGTGGAGCTTCGTGCCTCTGGTACACCGGTGGGGCTTTCGTGCCTCTGGTACACCGGTGGAGTTTCGTGCCTCTGGTACACCGGTGGGGCTTTCGTGCCTCTGGTACACCGGTGGGGCTTTCGTGCCTCTGGTACACCGGTGGAGCTTCGTGCCTCTGGTAGACCGGTGGGGCTTTCGTGCCTCTGGTACACCGGTGGGGCTTTCGTGCCCCTGGTACACCGGTGGAGCTTCGTGCCCCTGGCAGTCTGCCTTTAACCGCTGACGCTCTTCACACTCTGCTCCTCTCCCTGCCGCCGTGGAGCCTCGTGGCCCTGGCAGTCTGCCTTTAAGCCCGGATGCTTTTCACACTCTGCTCCTCTCCCTGCCGCCGTGCCCCTGGTACACCGGTGGAGCTTCGTGCCTCTGGTACACCGGTGGAGCTTCGTGCCTCTGGTACACCGGTGGGGCTTTCGTGCCTCTGGTACACCGGTGGGGCTTTCGTGCCCCTGGTAGAGCCTGCCTGTGGACTTTGACTTTTCACACTTTGCTCTTCTCTCTCTGCCTTCGTGCCCCTGGTAGTCTGCCTTTAACCTCTGACGCTCTTCACACTCTGCTCCTCTCCCTGCCGCCGTGGAGCCTCGTGGCCCTGGCTGTCTGCCTTTAAGCCCGGATGCTTTTCACACTCTGCTCCTCTCCCTGCCCTCGTGCCCCCGGTACACCCGTGGAGCTTCGTGCCTCTGGTACACCCGTGGGGCTTTCGTGCCTCTGGTACACCGGTGGGGCTTTCGTGCCTCTGGTACACCGGTGGAGCTTCGTGCCCCTGGTAGTCTGCCTTTAACCTCTGAAGCTCTTCACCCTCTGCTCCTCTCCCTGCCGCCGTGGAGCCTCGTGGCCCTGGCTGTCTGCCTTTAAGCCCGGATGCTTTTCACACTCTGCTCCTCTCCCTGCCTTCGTGCCCCCGGTACACCCGTGGGGCTTTCGTGCCTCTGGTACACCGGTGGGGCTTTCGTGCCCCTGGTAGTCTGCCTTTAAACTTTGATGCTTTTCACGCCCTGCTCCTCTCCTGCCGCCGTGGCCCTGGTACAGCCCTGGAGCTTCGTGCCCGTGGCAGTCTGCCTTTAAACTTTGATGCTTTTCACACTGCGGAAGCAGGCAGGCAGGCAGGCAGGCAGGCAGGCTCTGTGGGCAGGGCCAGAGCCAAGATGAAAGCCAAAGAACCATGATGTCATCAGATTCCGGTTCTAAATTCCAAAAGATCCAAGCCAAACAACCATGTTTTTGATCAGAGAGGCAGTGAGAGCCAGCCAGACAGACAGACAGACAGACAGACAGAGAGAGAGAGAGAGAGAGAGAGAGAGAGAGAGAGAGAGAGAGAGAAGAGAGACCCAGGCTGCACCCCTCAGCAACCAAGCCTAGGCCGTCGCCACTGTCTCCTCAGCCCC
>CP136878.1:27123334-27125834 GCA_033000465.1 Sciaenops ocellatus
GGAAGTCATCTTTTTGAAATCGCTCCTGAGGTCGTCGGGAGCGTTTCCTAGCGAGGCAGGTGAGGGGACAGGGCAAAAACCAGAGATTTGCGCGGGCCGGCCATCTCCCGGGCAGAAATCCTCCGTTTGAGGCAGTGGAAGCACCTGCCCGAGGGCCGGCGTCGCGCCGGCCGACAGCGGGGCTCCGATTTGGGGTCGATCAAGCCCGTCGGAGGTGTGGAAGTCATCTTTTTGAAATCGCTCCTGAGGTCGTCGGGAGCGTTTCCTAGCGAGGCAGGTGAGGGGACAGGGCAAAAACCAGAGATTTGCGCGGGCCGGTCATCTCTCTGCAGAAATCCTCCATTTGAGGCAGTGGAAGCACCTGCCCGAGGTCCGGCGTCGTGCCGGCCGACAGCGGGGCTCCGATTTGGGGTCGCTCAAGCCCGTCGGAGGTGTGGAAGTCCACTTTTTGAAATCTTTCCGGGAGCGTTTCCTAGCGAGGCAGGTGAGGGGACGGGGCAAAAACCAGGGATTTGCGCGGGCCGGCTCCTGGCAGAAATCGTGCCCCTGGTACACCGGTGGGGTTTCGTGCCTCTGGTACACCAGTGGAGCTTCGTGCCTCTGGTACACCTGTGGAGCTTCGTGCCCCTGGTAGAGCCTGCCTGTGGACTTTGATTTTTTTTTTTTTTTTTTTTTTTTTTTTTTTTTTTCCACACTTTGCTCTTCTCTCTGCCTCCGTGCCCCTGGTACACCTGTGGAGCTTCGTGCCTCTGGTACACCGGTGGGGTTTCGTGCCTCTGGTACACCAGTGGAGCTTCGTGCCTCTGGTACACCTGTGGAGCTTCGTGCCCCTGGTAGAGCCTGCCTGTGGACTTTGATTTTTTTTTTTTTTTTTTTTTTTTTTTTTTCCACACTTTGCTCTTCTCTCTGCCTCCGTGCCCCTGGTACACCTGTGGAGCTTCGTGCCTCTGGTACACCGGTGGGGCTTTCGTGCCTCTGGTACACCGGTGGAGTTTCGTGCCTCTGGTACACCGGTGGGGCTTTCGTGCCTCTGGTACACCGGTGGAGCTTCGTGCCCCTGGTAGAGCCTGCCTGTGGACTTTGACTTTTCACACTTTGCTCTTCTCTCTCTGCCTCCGTGCCCCTGGTACACCGGTGGAGCTTCGTGCCTCTGGTACACCGGTGGGGCTTTCGTGCCTCTGGTACACCGGTGGAGTTTCGTGCCTCTGGTACACCGGTGGGGCTTTCGTGCCTCTGGTACACCGGCGGAGCTTCGTGCCCCTGGTAGAGCCTGCCTGTGGACTTTGACTTTTCACACTTTGCTCTTCTCTCTCTGCCTCCGTGCCCCTGGTACACCCGTGGAGCTTCGTGCCTCTGGTACACCGGTGGGGCTTTCGTGCCTCTGGTACACCTGTGGAGCTTCGTGCCCCTGGTAGAGCCTGCCTGTGGACTTTGATTTTCTTTTTTTTTTTTTTTTTTTTTTTTTTTTTTTTTTTCTCACACTTTGCTCTTCTCTCTGCCTCCGTGCCCCTGGTACACCCGTGGAGCTTCGTGCCTCTGGTACACCCGTGGAGCTTCGTGCCTCTGGTACACCGGTGGGGCTTTCGTGCCTCTGGTACACCGGTGGAGCTTCGTGCCCCTGGTAGAGCCTGCCTGTGGACTTTGACTTTTCACACTTTGCTCTTCTCTCTCTGCCTCCGTGCCCCTGGTACACCCGTGGAGCTTCGTGCCTCTGGTACACCGGTGGGGCTTTCGTGCCTCTGGTACACCGGTGGAGTTTCGTGCCTCTGGTACACCGGTGGGGCTTTCGTGCCTCTGGTACACCGGTGGGGCTTTCGTGCCTCTGGTACACCGGTGGAGCTTCGTGCCTCTGGTAGACCGGTGGGGCTTTCGTGCCTCTGGTACACCGGTGGGGCTTTCGTGCCCCTGGTACACCGGTGGAGCTTCGTGCCCCTGGCAGTCTGCCTTTAACCGCTGACGCTCTTCACACTCTGCTCCTCTCCCTGCCGCCGTGGAGCCTCGTGGCCCTGGCAGTCTGCCTTTAAGCCCGGATGCTTTTCACACTCTGCTCCTCTCCCTGCCGCCGTGCCCCTGGTACACCGGTGGAGCTTCGTGCCTCTGGTACACCGGTGGAGCTTCGTGCCTCTGGTACACCGGTGGGGCTTTCGTGCCTCTGGTACACCGGTGGGGCTTTCGTGCCCCTGGTAGAGCCTGCCTGTGGACTTTGACTTTTCACACTTTGCTCTTCTCTCTCTGCCTTCGTGCCCCTGGTAGTCTGCCTTTAACCTCTGACGCTCTTCACACTCTGCTCCTCTCCCTGCCGCCGTGGAGCCTCGTGGCCCTGGCTGTCTGCCTTTAAGCCCGGATGCTTTTCACACTCTGCTCCTCTCCCTGCCCTCGTGCCCCCGGTACACCCGTGGAGCTTCGTGCCTCTGGTACACCCGTGGGGCTTTCGTGCCTCTGGTACACCGGTGGGGCTTTCGTGCCTCTGGTACACCGGTGGAGCTTCGTGCCCCTGGTA
>CP136878.1:27135834-27138334 GCA_033000465.1 Sciaenops ocellatus
GGGAGCGTTTCCTAGCGAGGCAGGTGAGGGGACAGGGCAAAAACCAGAGATTTGCGCGGGCCGGCCATCTCCCGGGCAGAAATCCTCCGTTTGAGGCAGTGGAAGCACCTGCCCGAGGGCCGGCGTCGCGCCGGCCGACAGCAGGGCTCCGATTTGGGGTCGCTCAAGCCCGTCGGAGGTGTGGAAGTCATCTTTTTGAAATCGCTCCTGAGGTCGTCGGGAGCGTTTCCTAGCGAGGCAGGTGAGGGGACAGGGCAAAAACCAGAGATTTGCGCGGGCCGGCCATCTCCCGGGCAGAAATCCTCCGTTTGAGGCAGTGGAAGCACCTGCCCGAGGGCCGGCGTCGCGCCGGCCGACAGCAGGGCTCCGATTTGGGGTCGCTCAAGCCCGTCGGAGGTGTGGAAGTCATCTTTTTGAAATCGCTCCTGAGGTCGTCGGGAGCGTTTCCTAGCGAGGCAGGTGAGGGGACAGGGCAAAAACCAGAGATTTGCGCGGGCCGGCCATCTCCCGGGCAGAAATCCTCCGTTTGAGGCAGTGGAAGCACCTGCCCGAGGGCCGGCGTCGCGCCGGCCGACAGCGGGGCTCCGATTTGGGGTCGCTCAAGCCCGTCGGAGGTGTGGAAGTCATCTTTTTGAAATCGCTCCTGAGGTCGTCGGGAGCGTTTCCTAGCGAGGCAGGTGAGGGGACAGGGCAAAAACCAGAGATTTGCGCGGGCCGGCCATCTCCCGGGCAGAAATCCTCCGTTTGAGGCAGTGGAAGCACCTGCCCGAGGGCCGGCGTCGCGCCGGCCGACAGCGGGGCTCCGATTTGGGGTCGATCAAGCCCGTCGGAGGTGTGGAAGTCATCTTTTTGAAATCGCTCCTGAGGTCGTCGGGAGCGTTTCCTAGCGAGGCAGGTGAGGGGACAGGGCAAAAACCAGAGATTTGCGCGGGCCGGTCATCTCTCTGCAGAAATCCTCCATTTGAGGCAGTGGAAGCACCTGCCCGAGGTCCGGCGTCGTGCCGGCCGACAGCGGGGCTCCGATTTGGGGTCGCTCAAGCCCGTCGGAGGTGTGGAAGTCCACTTTTTGAAATCTTTCCGGGAGCGTTTCCTAGCGAGGCAGGTGAGGGGACGGGGCAAAAACCAGGGATTTGCGCGGGCCGGCTCCTGGCAGAAATCGTGCCCCTGGTACACCGGTGGGGTTTCGTGCCTCTGGTACACCAGTGGAGCTTCGTGCCTCTGGTACACCTGTGGAGCTTCGTGCCCCTGGTAGAGCCTGCCTGTGGACTTTGATTTTTTTTTTTTTTTTTTTTTTTTTTTTTTTTTTTCCACACTTTGCTCTTCTCTCTGCCTCCGTGCCCCTGGTACACCTGTGGAGCTTCGTGCCTCTGGTACACCGGTGGGGTTTCGTGCCTCTGGTACACCAGTGGAGCTTCGTGCCTCTGGTACACCTGTGGAGCTTCGTGCCCCTGGTAGAGCCTGCCTGTGGACTTTGATTTTTTTTTTTTTTTTTTTTTTTTTTTTTCCACACTTTGCTCTTCTCTCTGCCTCCGTGCCCCTGGTACACCTGTGGAGCTTCGTGCCTCTGGTACACCGGTGGGGCTTTCGTGCCTCTGGTACACCGGTGGAGTTTCGTGCCTCTGGTACACCGGTGGGGCTTTCGTGCCTCTGGTACACCGGTGGAGCTTCGTGCCCCTGGTAGAGCCTGCCTGTGGACTTTGACTTTTCACACTTTGCTCTTCTCTCTCTGCCTCCGTGCCCCTGGTACACCGGTGGAGCTTCGTGCCTCTGGTACACCGGTGGGGCTTTCGTGCCTCTGGTACACCGGTGGAGTTTCGTGCCTCTGGTACACCGGTGGGGCTTTCGTGCCTCTGGTACACCGGCGGAGCTTCGTGCCCCTGGTAGAGCCTGCCTGTGGACTTTGACTTTTCACACTTTGCTCTTCTCTCTCTGCCTCCGTGCCCCTGGTACACCCGTGGAGCTTCGTGCCTCTGGTACACCGGTGGGGCTTTCGTGCCTCTGGTACACCTGTGGAGCTTCGTGCCCCTGGTAGAGCCTGCCTGTGGACTTTGATTTTCTTTTTTTTTTTTTTTTTTTTTTTTTTTTTTTTTTTCTCACACTTTGCTCTTCTCTCTGCCTCCGTGCCCCTGGTACACCCGTGGAGCTTCGTGCCTCTGGTACACCCGTGGAGCTTCGTGCCTCTGGTACACCGGTGGGGCTTTCGTGCCTCTGGTACACCGGTGGAGCTTCGTGCCCCTGGTAGAGCCTGCCTGTGGACTTTGACTTTTCACACTTTGCTCTTCTCTCTCTGCCTCCGTGCCCCTGGTACACCCGTGGAGCTTCGTGCCTCTGGTACACCGGTGGGGCTTTCGTGCCTCTGGTACACCTGTGGAGCTTCGTGCCCCTGGTAGAGCCTGCCTGTGGACTTTGATTTTCTTTTTTTTTTTTTTTTTTTTTTTTTTTTTTTTTTTCTCACACTTTGCTCTTCTCTCTGCCTCCGTGCCCCTGGTACACCCGTGGA
>CP136878.1:27148334-27150834 GCA_033000465.1 Sciaenops ocellatus
GAGGCAGTGGAACCACCTGCCCGAGGGCCGGCGTCGCGCCGGCCGACAGCGGGGCTCCGATTTGGGGTCGCTCAAGCCCGTCGGAGGTGTGGAAGTCATCTTTTTGAAATCGCTCCTGAGGTCGTCGGGAGCGTTTCCTAGCGAGGCAGGTGAGGGGACAGGGCAAAAACCAGAGATTTGCGCGGGCCGGCCATCTCCCGGGCAGAAATCCTCCGTTTGAGGCAGTGGAAGCACCTGCCCGAGGGCCGGCGTCGCGCCGGCCGACAGCGGGGCTCCGATTTGGGGTCGCTCAAGCCCGTCGGAGGTGTGGAAGTCATCTTTTTGAAATCGCTCCTGAGGTCGTCGGGAGCGTTTCCTAGCGAGGCAGGTGAGGGGACAGGGCAAAAACCAGAGATTTGCGCGGGCCGGCCATCTCCCGGGCAGAAATCCTCCGTTTGAGGCAGTGGAAGCACCTGCCCGAGGGCCGGCGTCGCGCCGGCCGACAGCGGGGCTCCGATTTGGGGTCGCTCAAGCCCGTCGGAGGTGTGGAAGTCATCTTTTTGAAATCGCTCCTGAGGTCGTCGGGAGCGTTTCCTAGCGAGGCAGGTGAGGGGACAGGGCAAAAACCAGAGATTTGCGCGGGCCGGCCATCTCCCGGGCAGAAATCCTCCGTTTGAGGCAGTGGAAGCACCTGCCCGAGGGCCGGCGTCGCGCCGGCCGACAGCGGGGCTCCGATTTGGGGTCGCTCAAGCCCGTCGGAGGTGTGGAAGTCATCTTTTTGAAATCGCTCCTGAGGTCGTCGGGAGCGTTTCCTAGCGAGGCAGGTGAGGGGACAGGGCAAAAACCAGAGATTTGCGCGGGCCGGCCATCTCCCGGGCAGAAATCCTCCGTTTGAGGCAGTGGAAGCACCTGCCCGAGGGCCGGCGTCGCGCCGGCCGACAGCGGGGCTCCGATTTGGGGTCGATCAAGCCCGTCGGAGGTGTGGAAGTCATCTTTTTGAAATCGCTCCTGAGGTCGTCGGGAGCGTTTCCTAGCGAGGCAGGTGAGGGGACAGGGCAAAAACCAGAGATTTGCGCGGGCCGGTCATCTCTCTGCAGAAATCCTCCATTTGAGGCAGTGGAAGCACCTGCCCGAGGTCCGGCGTCGTGCCGGCCGACAGCGGGGCTCCGATTTGGGGTCGATCAAGCCCGTCGGAGGTGTGGAAGTCCACTTTTTGAAATCTTTCCGGGAGCGTTTCCTAGCGAGGCAGGTGAGGGGACGGGGCAAAAACCAGGGATTTGCGCGGGCCGGCTCCTGGCAGAAATCGTGCCCCTGGTACACCGGTGGGGTTTCGTGCCTCTGGTACACCAGTGGAGCTTCGTGCCTCTGGTACACCTGTGGAGCTTCGTGCCCCTGGTAGAGCCTGCCTGTGGACTTTGATTTTTTTTTTTTTTTTTTTTTTTTTTTTTTTTTTTCCACACTTTGCTCTTCTCTCTGCCTCCGTGCCCCTGGTACACCCGTGGAGCTTCGTGCCTCTGGTACACCCGTGGAGCTTCGTGCCTCTGGTACACCGGTGGGGCTTTCGTGCCTCTGGTACACCGGTGGAGCTTCGTGCCCCTGGTAGAGCCTGCCTGTGGACTTTGACTTTTCACACTTTGCTCTTCTCTCTCTGCCTCCGTGCCCCTGGTACACCCGTGGAGCTTCGTGCCTCTGGTACACCGGTGGGGCTTTCGTGCCTCTGGTACACCGGTGGAGTTTCGTGCCTCTGGTACACCGGTGGGGCTTTCGTGCCTCTGGTACACCGGTGGGGCTTTCGTGCCTCTGGTACACCGGTGGAGCTTCGTGCCTCTGGTAGACCGGTGGGGCTTTCGTGCCTCTGGTACACCGGTGGGGCTTTCGTGCCCCTGGTACACCGGTGGAGCTTCGTGCCCCTGGCAGTCTGCCTTTAACCGCTGACGCTCTTCACACTCTGCTCCTCTCCCTGCCGCCGTGGAGCCTCGTGGCCCTGGCAGTCTGCCTTTAAGCCCGGATGCTTTTCACACTCTGCTCCTCTCCCTGCCGCCGTGCCCCTGGTACACCGGTGGAGCTTCGTGCCTCTGGTACACCGGTGGAGCTTCGTGCCTCTGGTACACCGGTGGGGCTTTCGTGCCTCTGGTACACCGGTGGGGCTTTCGTGCCCCTGGTAGAGCCTGCCTGTGGACTTTGACTTTTCACACTTTGCTCTTCTCTCTCTGCCTTCGTGCCCCTGGTAGTCTGCCTTTAACCTCTGACGCTCTTCACACTCTGCTCCTCTCCCTGCCGCCGTGGAGCCTCGTGGCCCTGGCTGTCTGCCTTTAAGCCCGGATGCTTTTCACACTCTGCTCCTCTCCCTGCCCTCGTGCCCCCGGTACACCCGTGGAGCTTCGTGCCTCTGGTACACCCGTGGGGCTTTCGTGCCTCTGGTACACCGGTGGGGCTTTCGTGCCTCTGGTACACCGGTGGAGCTTCGTGCCCCTGGTAGTCTGCCTTTAACCTCTGAAGCTCTTCACCCTCTGCTCCTCTC
>CP136878.1:27160834-27163334 GCA_033000465.1 Sciaenops ocellatus
GCGCCGGCCGACAGCGGGGCTCCGATTTGGGGTCGCTCAAGCCCGTCGGAGGTGTGGAAGTCATCTTTTTGAAATCGCTCCTGAGGTCGTCGGGAGCGTTTCCTAGCGAGGCAGGTGAGGGGACAGGGCAAAAACCAGAGATTTGCGCGGGCCGGCCATCTCCCGGGCAGAAATCCTCCGTTTGAGGCAGTGGAAGCACCTGCCCGAGGGCCGGCGTCGCGCCGGCCGACAGCGGGGCTCCGATTTGGGGTCGCTCAAGCCCGTCGGAGGTGTGGAAGTCATCTTTTTGAAATCGCTCCTGAGGTCGTCGGGAGCGTTTCCTAGCGAGGCAGGTGAGGGGACAGGGCAAAAACCAGAGATTTGCGCGGGCCGGCCATCTCCCGGGCAGAAATCCTCCGTTTGAGGCAGTGGAAGCACCTGCCCGAGGGCCGGCGTCGCGCCGGCCGACAGCGGGGCTCCGATTTGGGGTCGCTCAAGCCCGTCGGAGGTGTGGAAGTCATCTTTTTGAAATCGCTCCTGAGGTCGTCGGGAGCGTTTCCTAGCGAGGCAGGTGAGGGGACAGGGCAAAAACCAGAGATTTGCGCGGGCCGGCCATCTCCCGGGCAGAAATCCTCCGTTTGAGGCAGTGGAAGCACCTGCCCGAGGGCCGGCGTCGCGCCGGCCGACAGCGGGGCTCCGATTTGGGGTCGCTCAAGCCCGTCGGAGGTGTGGAAGTCATCTTTTTGAAATCGCTCCTGAGGTCGTCGGGAGCGTTTCCTAGCGAGGCAGGTGAGGGGACAGGGCAAAAACCAGAGATTTGCGCGGGCCGGCCATCTCCCGGGCAGAAATCCTCCGTTTGAGGCAGTGGAAGCACCTGCCCGAGGGCCGGCGTCGCGCCGGCCGACAGCGGGGCTCCGATTTGGGGTCGATCAAGCCCGTCGGAGGTGTGGAAGTCATCTTTTTGAAATCGCTCCTGAGGTCGTCGGGAGCGTTTCCTAGCGAGGCAGGTGAGGGGACAGGGCAAAAACCAGAGATTTGCGCGGGCCGGTCATCTCTCTGCAGAAATCCTCCATTTGAGGCAGTGGAAGCACCTGCCCGAGGTCCGGCGTCGTGCCGGCCGACAGCGGGGCTCCGATTTGGGGTCGATCAAGCCCGTCGGAGGTGTGGAAGTCCACTTTTTGAAATCTTTCCGGGAGCGTTTCCTAGCGAGGCAGGTGAGGGGACGGGGCAAAAACCAGGGATTTGCGCGGGCCGGCTCCTGGCAGAAATCGTGCCCCTGGTACACCGGTGGGGTTTCGTGCCTCTGGTACACCAGTGGAGCTTCGTGCCTCTGGTACACCTGTGGAGCTTCGTGCCCCTGGTAGAGCCTGCCTGTGGACTTTGATTTTTTTTTTTTTTTTTTTTTTTTTTTTTTTTTTTCCACACTTTGCTCTTCTCTCTGCCTCCGTGCCCCTGGTACACCTGTGGAGCTTCGTGCCTCTGGTACACCGGTGGGGTTTCGTGCCTCTGGTACACCAGTGGAGCTTCGTGCCTCTGGTACACCTGTGGAGCTTCGTGCCCCTGGTAGAGCCTGCCTGTGGACTTTGATTTTTTTTTTTTTTTTTTTTTTTTTTTTTTTTTTTTTCCCACACTTTGCTCTTCTCTCTGCCTCCGTGCCCCTGGTACACCTGTGGAGCTTCGTGCCTCTGGTACACCGGTGGGGCTTTCGTGCCTCTGGTACACCGGTGGAGTTTCGTGCCTCTGGTACACCGGTGGGGCTTTCGTGCCTCTGGTACACCGGTGGAGCTTCGTGCCCCTGGTAGAGCCTGCCTGTGGACTTTGACTTTTCACACTTTGCTCTTCTCTCTCTGCCTCCGTGCCCCTGGTACACCGGTGGAGCTTCGTGCCTCTGGTACACCGGTGGGGCTTTCGTGCCTCTGGTACACCGGTGGAGTTTCGTGCCTCTGGTACACCGGTGGGGCTTTCGTGCCTCTGGTACACCGGCGGAGCTTCGTGCCCCTGGTAGAGCCTGCCTGTGGACTTTGACTTTTCACACTTTGCTCTTCTCTCTCTGCCTCCGTGCCCCTGGTACACCCGTGGAGCTTCGTGCCTCTGGTACACCGGTGGGGCTTTCGTGCCTCTGGTACACCTGTGGAGCTTCGTGCCCCTGGTAGAGCCTGCCTGTGGACTTTGATTTTCTTTTTTTTTTTTTTTTTTTTTTTTTTTTTTTTTTCTCACACTTTGCTCTTCTCTCTGCCTCCGTGCCCCTGGTACACCCGTGGAGCTTCGTGCCTCTGGTACACCCGTGGAGCTTCGTGCCTCTGGTACACCGGTGGGGCTTTCGTGCCTCTGGTACACCGGTGGAGCTTCGTGCCCCTGGTAGAGCCTGCCTGTGGACTTTGACTTTTCACACTTTGCTCTTCTCTCTCTGCCTCCGTGCCCCTGGTACACCCGTGGAGCTTCGTGCCTCTGGTACACCGGTGGGGCTTTCGTGCCTCTGGTACACCGGTGGAGTTTCGTGCCTCTGGTACACCGGTGGGGC
>CP136878.1:30398334-30594981 GCA_033000465.1 Sciaenops ocellatus
ACCGATCCTTCTGGACAAAAATGTTACTTTTTTGTAGAAGTCTTCCTTGTCTTCTTTCAGTTTTAAAAGTCTCTGTCTAAATGGAGATCACTGCCCCCTACCATGCGGCAAGAGAACTGCCTGCCTCACCTAGTGCCTCTTCACTGCCGTTGTAAGATCGCTGAGCACACGAAACAGGTTACACACATATATTATATACATTAACTAAACTATGGAAAGTCATATATTAAAAGTATTTGAAACATTTGAATGGTGACATACAGAGAGACAGTAACACGCTATCATTGTATGGCAGAGCACAGTTTGTGAGGGATTGTGCAATCCAAGGTGAGGCTCTTCCCTGTATTTGAAGGGGAAATGTGAAAAATTTAGCGATTTTTAATAAAGAACAATCAAAAGTGTTCAAGTTAAATGGAAAATTAGTTTATAGTTCAAACCATTTGATAAATATAACCATTTCATTTATTTGTTTATTATATATTTTATCATTTCCATGATGGCAGGTGAGGCTCTGCCTCCCCTGACCGCACGTCACTGCTCTACACACCAGTTGGGTGGTATTGGTCACAGGTCATGGGAAAGCTATCCAAAATCCTCAACCTCAGCATCTCTCTTTTAGGTGATCTCTCCACACGTGTAATCCCATATCTCTAAACTTTCATCATTAATAGCATAGCAACTGTGGCCAAGAAAATCACTTTTACACTACATATCTCATTCACCCATTCATACACTGATGGCACTGGCTGCCATACAAGGTGGCAACTGCTCATCAGTTTTAGGAGCTAACCATTCATACTCATTCACACACAGGCCAAGCCTTCGGGACCAATTTGGGGCTCAGCATCTTGCCCAAGGAGACCTCAACATGCAGACTGGTTTTCTTAATAATTCTTCTTTTCTGCAGTTCATCCAAAGCTGATTCTTTTATTCACCACTTTACTAACTCAGATCTTCCCAGCCTCCATACTGAATTCAATTTTATTTATATAACAGCAAATCACAACAGACATTATTTCATGATAAGATTAGATTGTACTTGAACACCAACAATTCCCACCATGAGCAGGCACTTGGTAACAATTCCAAGAAAAAACTTTCTTTACGAGGCAGAAATCCCGAGCAGAACCATGTTCATGGTGGATGGCTATCTGTCGAGACCAGTTGAGTTTAGAGCGGGCACTTCTTATTTTTTTTCCTTTTTTTAAATGGCCCTTGTTAATGTCTTAAATTTATGCTTCCTTTGTTTCGTATACTTGTTATCCACCTGTGTTAAAGAGTTAAAAAAAGAACAGTTACATACTGTAACAAAATTATTCAATTATATCTGAGGTTCAGTTATTAATAATAATCATTTATTTAAAAACAATACAGTACCTGCAATCAGGTGATCATATTTAAGCATCCCATATTAATTTATCATTTCATATCAAACCATTTTACTATTTGCATGAATTACAGCAAAGAAACAAACAAAAACAAAACTAAAAGTTTTTGATTTTTTTTCGAGCTGCAGCCAAGTCATATGTTTTCAAAATGGAGCAAGCGAAAGGATTGGCTATCTGAAACATTTTCACACTATCTTAGCCAACAAACTCGACTTGCTACTTGCAATACCTGCGCAGTAATGTTCCACGGTGTGGTGGTAAAACTTCAAGTTATAACACAACCAACTTAATCAAGTACCTACAGAAATTTCACGCCAGAGAGCACGCAGAGTTTATTGAACTGAGTAAACAAAACAGAGGCGGTATGAAGCAGCTAACTTTGAGGGAGATGAAAAGGTGAAAATTTTCCACTTTATAGTGTGCAGGCAACAAAAATCACTGAGAGGATCCTGAACTTCATCATTATGGATGGGTTATTCAGCTATTCGTTATTCAGCTGCTTTTGTGTTGGATGTTAAAATCTTTTTTACACTAAACTAAACCATTACAAAGAAATGACTGTCTATTTTGAATGTCTATCAAGCTTATGAAGCTATTGTTTTTTTTAAGATTGTTGTACTGGTGCACAGTTATTAAATAAGTAATTCAGTACATTTATCGGTTTATTTGTTTTTAAAAAATAGGAAAGAAATGTCAAGTCTGATGTTGCTTTGCACAAAAGAATGATCCCAGTCTTTTCCACACAATGAGACATACCATTTGTTACCGTAATTCCGCGCTGTTTTTCTGTATCGGTATTGGATCGGTATCGACCGATACTAAACAGATATCGGTATCAGAGGTAAAAAAAAAAAGCGGATCGGTGCATCCCTAATCATCATCATTATTAAAAAAATACATCAAACAAACAGCATTTATTGATTAAATAGCAATAACTGAACTTTTGCAACCTTGTGGCAAGTTTCAGTCTGATGGCAAGTTATCACCTTTCTGCCATCACTACGGCTTCAGATTTATCACGTGCAATGGTGTTATGATACAAGATTCAACACTGAGGTACAATCAGGCTACATTTATGATTTTGTACAGTCATACTAACCAAAAAATTCTTTTTGAGAATCATAATATAGTTTCAGGGTGTTCCCATAACCATAGTAACTCACGGTGCCAGAGGGGAGGGAGAGACGCTGAATGAAGCCGCTTACACAGGTATACTCCAGACAAAGTCCAGACTATAGCTGTTATTTCACACATGTAGCACACAACAGCAGATATTGACTAAACTTTACAGAGTCTCAAAATGACACAGCTCTGTGACGCAGTCAAAAACTAATTGATAACATCACAATGCAACAAATCCAACTATCAAAAAAAATCCAGAAACTAAGCAACTAAACTTTAGCGCCGATGCTCCGTGCATGCACGCTGTAAACAATACCACTGGCTCTAGAGTGTGACAATATGTCATTAAAAACATCAACCATCAGCTCACACTTTTTTTTCTCCTCGGATCTACATTGATCTCACAAGTGGCCTGTGAACTCTGAATGACGGAAATCCGTCGTAGTGACTGAGAACTTTAATCCATGTATTTGACAAAAACTAACAAAAACAAGTAATAGGCCTAACCCTAAACTTTTGATTGACTGCCAAAGCTTGCTGTGGCAAACACTGGAAAAGACTAACTCAACTTAGTCTGTCACTCGACACAGTGGGTGAGTCTAACTGGTGATAAATATTAATAGAAATAATAAATGGTGTCATTTATTTTAGTACAGTTAGCATGGTCATCTCACAGCAAGAGGCCTTTGGTTCGGCCTTTGTGTGTGGAGTTAGCATATTCTCTCAGCGTCTGCATGGGTTCTCTCCGGCAGTAGGAGTGTGGAATACAAGCGAGAAACAGGACAAGAGGATTAGCCCACATTCAGACAGGATCAGGTGCTGCAGCACAACGCCAAAGAGTTATGCGGCAGTGGGGGGTGCTGAGGAGATTTGCTAGGGGTGTGTCTATATGTGTTGAACGTAACCACTGTGAAACAGTCAGGAAATAACTTTTTATTTTGCTGATTAATCGGCTTTATTGAGGCTGGAGCTCGCTTACTCTATTCACTATGTCTCTGGACTACAGTTCTCTTTCTCCCTCTCTCTCTCTGTCTCTGAAAATACTGGACACAAGTCAAATTAAAATTCTTCTTGTAACTATTTTGCAGCGTAATTTGCGAGCCAAACACAGATTTAGAAGCTGGGTACATGAAATAAACAAAGTCACAACAAACTAGGTAGAGTATCAGAGTTTAGTTGGATCCAGCTCAACTTCTCCGCTGCAGCCAAAACAACCCCCACTCAAATAAACTGAAAAACCTGTGTTTTCGCCACAGCACTGGATCCTGTCAGAATGCAACCTTAGAAGGGTTTTTTATACGAATAGGAAGTGGTATGATTGAGGTTTAGTCCTGCTCCTGAGACTCCGCTAAAAAGCTTCTATTCACTAGCATGAGATAGGTATAAATGATTTATTTGCCAAAAAAAAGACATTGACTGAACAAGATTTCTTTCCTTCTTGAAATCCAGGTTTCATCCCTGATAGATTTTCCTGCTCAAACACAAGGTGTTTGCTAAATTTAATGTATTCAACTAAATTGCCCCACTCCACTGTGGTCCCACTAGACGCCCAGCAGGCTTTTGACCAGGTAGAGTGGAGATACATGTTTGCTGCTCTTGACAAATTTGGTTTTGGTAAAGTAAGTAAAAAAAAATACTTCTCCCTGAGAACTATATGTTTTGGACAATGTGTTTTCTATTTTTTGGTGTGTTGTTTACTGACTGCTTGATAGTGTATATCATTTTGATCGCGTTGTTTATGATTTGAGAGCTGTGTTTGGTTTTGAGCACAGGTAAAACTGTTTTGAGACGAAAGTTTGATTTTGCAAGAGGAGTCAGAGGTTTTGTAAATAGTGCTTGAAGATGAGGTTTTGTGTTTAATGTTTTCAGAAAATGGAGCAAGGTTTCAGAAATTGTGCTTTAGCAATTGAGAAAAACTGTAAAGATGCTTTACGCTGGTCCCCAATCTTCTGTTTTAACCAATCACGAAAGGTCTCCCCCGTTCCTGTTGCACCACGGCACCAGGCAGGGTTGCTGCCTCTCTCCAATGCTTTTTGCATTAGCTCTTGACCCGCTGGCCATAGCCATCAGAGCCAACCCCCAAATCTCTGGTATAAGGTGCGGCACATCCGAGTGTACCATCTGTCTGTACGCAGATGATGTAATTCTGACTCTTTCGGATTAACATCCCCAGGAATCCAAAACTTCTTTTTAAACTTAATTATACAGATCTGATTGACAGGCTCAAGTGTATGATAGATAAATGGAAACTTCTCCCCCTTTCATTGATTGGCTGTGTCAACATTGTTAAAATGGTCGTGCTCCCTAAATTTACTTATCTATTTCAGAATATGCCCATCTTCCTCACCTTTTTCAAGATGTTAGACTCTATTATCATGCCCTTCTTCTTCAAGGCCCCCCCGTATTTCAATGAACTTGCAGAAGCCCACGGAGGAGGGTGGTTTAGGCCTCCCTGTCTTTTGGCATTACTACTGGGCCCGGCCCTAGATGGCATGAGATTGAGCTTAGTAATGCTGTATCAATTACTGGTGCCTCCTTATCAGCCATTCTATTTTCAAAACCTGACATTAAAATTAAATCGCTTCACAATAATTTTTTTTCTCTGCAACTCGATTAAAATTTTAAAGCAAATCAAGGGAATTCTGAACCTCCCAGAAATGTCAATTCATGCTCCCATATGTCAGAACCCGTTTTAAGCCAGGTTTGATGGATGCTGTCTTTAAGCACTGGTCAGATAAAGGTTTAACTTAGGGCAAGGGTCGGCAACCTCGGGCTCTGGAGCCGCATGCGGCTCTTCAGCCTCCTTGTAGTGGCTCCCTGGCCTTGACAAAAAAAAAACATGAACATGAATAACGGTTATTTTTTATTTATATATATATATTTGTTGTTTATTGTGTTGCACAGTTGTCTTGGAGTTCAAGGTGATACTTTAACATTGAATTTAAAAAAAACGTTTTTATAATTTGTCAACTAAAATATGCGTCACATCCATGTCTATAGCCCTCGCCTTTAGCCTACCTACAGGCGGCTTCTTGCGACCCCCGCGGTAAGCTAACCATGAAAAAATCCCAAAAAAGAAAAGTCTCAGAAGAAAATAGAGAGTTTAATTCTGCATGGACAGATTCATTTGCCTTCACCACCAACGATGCAGGATTACCTGTGTGCTTGATATGTGGCGAGAAATTAGCGAACAACAAAAAAATCTAACGTTGAAAGACATTTTCAAAACAAGCACTCAGCACTTGCTGAAAAGTACCCAACTGAAGATGAGCGAAAGAGCGCGATTTCGGAACTGCTGCGAAAAGTTGAGCAGAGCAAACTTACTTTCAAGAAGTGGATCACCTCTCCAAACACATCTACAGCTGCTAGTTTTGTGGCAGCTCAAGAGATCGTAAGGAGGGGGAAGCCTTTCACAGACAGAGAGTACATGAAAGAATCGTTCATAAAAATATCAGAGCATCTATTCTCCGAATTCAAAAACAAAATGGAAATTGTTCAGAAAATTAGAGAAATGCCTCTCTCCGCAAAGACCGTCAAGGACAGGACCATTAAGATGGCAACAAACATCACAAGTAAGCAAATTGATGACATAAATTCAGCTCCAGCATATTCAACTGCCTGTGATGAGTCAAGTGATGTAAACGACATTGAGCAGACAGCACTGTTAAGCAGATATGTGAACTCTGTGATGGGCCGAAGGAAGAACTGATTGAACTCATACCGCTCAAGGGCCAAACACGGGGACAGGACATTTGTGAGGCTGTTGTGAGCTGTCTAATAGCCAAAGAAATAAACACCACTCATCTGGTATCAGTGTCTACTGATGGGTAAGGGCTTTGTGAATTTACTTCAAAAGTCGCTGGATCGAGAGCTGATGACGTTTCACTGCATCTTGCACCAAGAAGCACTGTGCGTGCAAACATTTCCCCCTGAATGTATGGAAGCGATGAACCTTGTTATTAAAATAGTAAACAAAATAATTGCAAACGGGTTAAACCACCGACAGTTTTGTTCACTGTTAGATGAAGTCGACAGTGCATATTCAGATCTCTTGCTGCACAACAGAATCCGGTGGCTGTCCAGGGGAGAGGTGCTGAAACGCTTTGCTGCTTGTCTTGAACATGTGAAAACCTTTTTGGAAAGCAAAGGCCTCAGCTATCCCGAACTGGAAGACCTCGATTGGCTGGAAAAGTTTTACTTCATGGTGGATATGACAAGTCACTTAAACACGCTGAATAAAAATCTCCAGGGAAAGGGAAGCACGGCCCTGCAGATGCTGGAGAATGTTTTGGCGTTTGAGCGCAAGATGACAGTGTTTGCCGGAGATGTACAAAGAGGTACGCTCTCTCACTTCCCCACCCTGAGAGAGTTCAAAGAAAAGAATAATCACATGAATTGTGGTTTACACTGTGCAATTATGGTAATGCAGGTTGCATTTGGAAATAGATTCAGCGAGTTCAGAAAGGAAAAAAACACTCTGCCCTTCCCTGTCACACCGCTGGACATCGACACATCCCAGTTGAGCATATCCACATTCACAGGAGTAAGTCAGCCCGATCTCGAAATTGAACTGGCAGACTTGCGGGTAAAGACTTAAGGGTGTCCAAGTTCAAAAGCCTGAGAGCGGATCTCGAACAAGTTGCCCATCAGAAGGCCACTCTCGCTAAAGAGCACAAGTGGAGTGATATTGACAACCTCCCCAAACCCGAAAAACGTGTTTTTGAAAAATGGAGTGCCATTCCCGACACGTATATAAACATGAAAAAGTATGCATTTGGAATCCTGTCCATCTTTGGCTCAACATACTTATGCGAGAAAGTTTTCTCGAGCATGAACATCATAAAGTCCAAATATCGCTCCCGCCTCACAAATGAGAGCCTACAGTCCTGCCTGAAGATGAAAGTCACATCTTACAGCCCCGACATAGGGAAGATCGCCAGCGAGCTTCAGAAACAGAAATCACATTAAACAGGTGAGAACAGTAGCATTTAATAGGCAATTATTTTCCAGAAAAAAAACATTTATTTCAGACCTGAAGCTGATGTAGTTTTTTTAAGGTGCTTTGGTTAATTGCTGGCCAAGAAAGAAACCCGAAGAGGATGAGAGCACACTGAAATGGACTTGTCACAAACGTTCCTAATTTATAGTTTACTTTTTTAAAGCTGTAAGATGTGGCTTTATGTTTTATTTATATTGAAGTGTGCTAGTTTTTATTTTAATTTTACACAAATATGAGAAGGACTCAAACAGGCCTGCATAGCTCAGTGTTTAATTTTATTTCGTTTATAAATTCATGAAAATGTCCGGTTTTCACTGTTTTTCATGGGAATGTTAAGCATGTATTTAAATTGACTGGCGCTTTGCACGGAATGTTGCGTGATGTAATTCCCGAGAGGCTGCCTTGTGGGCGGCTGTGCGACGCACACACAGAGGGAGCAGAGCAGACAGCGGAGCAGCAAAAGTGCAGCTTCACAGATGAACTGCAAAATAAATTTACCAGGCACTGTGTGCAAAGCTGGCATGCATGTTTCAGTGTCTAACCCTCTGAAGACGGATTGGGCGGGTCTGCCCAAAAAGTCTAAAGTTTTACATATCTGTGAATATCTCTGAAACGGTTTATTTTAGAGAGATGTGATTTTTGCAGTTTTCCTGAGATTCCGCTGAAGATGGAGATGTGTGGTTTGTGTCTGTCTGACACTTGTTGTTCTATGCCACCGCGTAAAAGACCAGTCGAAAAATAGATGTTCGGCAGACTCCATACGCAATTGACGAATGGACAAACGTTACTAGGCAGACTAGTTTCTTTTTCAACCAATCAGTGGAGGGTATGTATGAAGTATTCTAGCCAATCAAAGGACTCTGGGGTCTTGTGGGGGAGGGACAACAGAGAGAGAGCTGTGTGCCTAGAACAGAGTGCAGGCCAGGGGGCAGGGAGCACACAGAGCAGAGTGACAGAGGGCCTAAAGTGACTGCAAAGTGACAGAATAACTTCATAAATACTATTTCTATTGAATGACAGCTTCTCCTCAACCTCCTGGAGGGTCTTTGCTTGGCTAAGTGACATGCCTGAGAAAAATGAGGCAAAAACACATGGGACCTTTTTTATTGAAAGGGCATTATTTTATCAAAAACTCGTCACTAGTACTGTTTGAGGTGTGATATTGAGTAAAAAAATGACAAAAATCTACTTTTCGTTTTTGAAATTCTTCAATGTATTGTTGATTTTTCACTCATCACTCCTTTATAAGCACATTACATGGACGCCTATGGTACAGGTACCAAACACATGGTGTTCCATATATATTAAGTATTGTTTATAAGCCCAAATGTTAAAGAAGTAAAAATGAGCTGAAAATGTCTTCCAGAGGGTTAATAAAGGTGCTGGAAATCTCAAAGCTCACATGGACACCGAAAAACATCAAAAAGCTGTGCGAGGTGAGAGTTCTTCTGCAAAGTTACACTGAAAAGGTATTAAGAGATATTTTGTTGAAGCTGGATTTTCTAACACAGAAGAAGTCATATTTAGAACATTATTTCATATTTTTTATCTATTTATTTGAAAAGAGAGCTATCATTTTGTTACAGGTTGTTACAGATTTTATTTTATTACAGAAGTTATTTTTGTACCATTGAGGCATAATAAAGCATGTTCATTAACTTCTGAGAAGCCTGTCTGAATTTCTCGAGTGTCTCGAGTGTCCTCTTTTTTGAAAATCAAAATATGGTCACCCTAGGTTAACTACTATCAAGGACCTCTACATTGATAATCATTTTGCTTCTTTTGCTCAGCTCCAGGCAAAGTTCAAACTCCCTACAAGTCATTTTTTTTTTTTGTTATTTACAAATTAGGAATTTTGTCAAGGAATCATTTTCTTTCCTAGATGCGACCCCCATACAACATGTCTTCTATGATATTATGCAAATAACCAAACCTCCCACCTCCAAGCATTTGATCTCTCAGCTTGTTAACCTCTTCACTATGGCAACCCCCTCTCTCCATATTAAAGAGGCGTGGATCAAGGACACTGGTGAAGCAATCTCCGATGAGCTATGGGCGAAAGGGTTAAATAGGATAAAGTCATGCTCTATTAATGCTCATTCAGTTTAAAGTAGTTCATAGGTTGCACTATTCCAAGACTAAACTGAATAGAATTTTTTCTGCTGTCTCTCCCACTTGTGATAAATGCAAATCAGCTGATGAAACTCTTGGGCATCTTTTCTGGTCCTGCTCTAAGCTCACAGGTTTCTGGGTTGACATTTTTGATTTGTACAGTGCTGTTTATAATAGACAACTGATTCCTGACTGTCTCTTGGTGATTCTGGGCTGCTCCTACAGTTCTTTGGCTCTTCCCTCAGCTTTACAACAAGCCCTCATGTTTGGTATAGCCATTGCAAAACAGGTCATCCTAACGGAGTGAGGTTGAGGATAGACTTACAGAAGCATTTATGGCCCCACGGAATAGCTGTGGCAGATGGTTGAAGGGAAAGCACCATAAGGAGAGCAAGCTCTGTGTAATAACATGTCTGATCTGTTTGCATAGACTGGTGTGAACTGGAGAAGATAAAAGTTGATAGTGGGCTGGAAGTAGTTGAGAGGAAAAACCGGAGGTAAACATGCATCCCCGTAGCAAGGACTCCTGCTGACATGAGCTGCAGGGACTACATGAAAGACCTGGCATTGTGGCACTGGCGTCCTGGAGGCAGGTTTCTCTGCTAAGGCAAGTGGCTGTGGTTGCTGGAAGTCGCCAAATGCCCCAACTAAAGTATGCTGCTATGTTTGGTAGAAGTGGACAGCTGCGGGACATCCTACATCCTAGTGCCGGGGGACCCGGTTAGAGCAAGCTTCGGTGGTTGGTGAAAGTAGATGGTTAGAGCCAACCCATGCCTAAGGTTTCAGCTGACATGAACTGCTGGGACTTGTGACATTGGGAGATTAATGACCCTGGTGTCCCAACTAGGCTGGCTGCTATGGTTACTGCAAGTGGATGGCAGGGAGTGCACGCATCCTGGTCCTAGGAGGCCATTATACAGAAAACTGTTGTAGTTACTGGAAGTGGCATCCCAGTGCTTGGAGCCCCTACTAGAGCAACCTGCTGCGGTTGCTTGAAGTGAATGGCTGTGGGCGTTGGCATCCCAGTGTCAGAAGTCCCTGCTAGAGCCACCTGCTGCGGTTGCTGAAAGTGGGTTTAATGATGTACAAGGGCTGCGTTCTTTCTCCTCTACTCTTCTCCCTGTACATGAACAGCTGCACCTCCAGTCATTAGTCCACCAAACTCAGTTGTCCGGTCATGTCGCTTTGCACTTTACAACATCAGAAAAATCAGGCCTTACCTAACTCAACATGTCACTCAACTCCTGACACAAGCTGTGGTCATCTTAGGCTGGATTCACACAGGATCAGGTGCTCCGACAAAAATGGAGGTTTTTCCATTCATTTCAATTGGTGTAGTCCATTTCCGCACCGGCAGTCTGCAACGCAGAGGGGTCAGCAAAAAAACACACCGGCGTGCGGGAGAGAGGTTGATCCAGATCCAACTTTTGGGAAAACGGAGCCCCACGTTACGCTCCGCAAGCCAATCAGACACTCAGATCAGTCAAACCTCCACAGACAGGCTGAAATGTCTCTGAAACTGAGACTATCTGGATTTAGAATGGACTAAACCAGGGGTCCCCAAACTATGGCCCGCAGGCCACATCCGGCCCGCCTAAACAATTGGAGTGGCCCACTTAACGACCCCAAAATAATCCCTCTAAACATGGCCTATTTTTTAAAATTCCATTTTCCTATTTTAAAATATCCGCACGTAATGATTAAGGTTGGCATTCCAATTAAAATTTACCTTATTTACGAACTATTTACAGTAGTAGCTAATTTTCACCCCCCCCGACACAATCGTATATTCCGGCGTGACTTTGCGCGTGATCAATCGTCAGGTGCGCGCGGGCAAGGCAGGCTAACGAAAGAAAGGCAGAAAACAAAATGTCGAAACGGAAAATTGATTCGGAGTGTAGAGTTTTTAAACAGCAGTAGACGGATGACTATTTTTTGTCCAGTGTAAGGAAAAGGCAGTTTGCCTAATCTGCAAGGAGACAGTGGCGGTGTTCAAAGAATTCCACATTCGCCGGCACTATGAAACTCGCCACAGAGGGCAGTATGCTAGCTTGCAGGGCCAAGTGAGGAGAGACAAGGTGGCTAGGCTAAAAAGTGGATTAGCTGCCCAGTAGAGTACAATGCTACGCCAAACACAGACGAACCTGTCATCCGTTCGGGCCAGCTTCAAGGTAGCTAAACTGATAGCAAGCTGTGGAAAGTCATTCAGTGATGGGGAGTTTATTAAGAAGTGTTTGAATGCTGTCGTGGAGGAGGTGTGTCCGGACAAGAAAGATGCCCTGAACTCGGTGAGTCTGTCCACATCTACAGTCACCAGGCGAATTGAAGAAATGGAACATAGTGTACATGTCCAGCTGAAAGAGAAAGCTAAACATTTTGAGTGTTTTGCATTGGCAATGGATGAGAGCAATGACGTGCAGGACACAGCACAACTGCTGATTTTTATTCGGGGAGCTAATTCAAATTTTGAAGTGTCCGAGGAGCTGGCAGCTCTACAAAGTCTCATGGATACTACGACAGGAGAGGATATTTTTTGTAAAGAACGCCAAATGATGGAACAGTTGGATTTAGACTGGTCCAAGCTGGCTAGCATCACAACAGACGGTGCTCCAAGTATGATTGGTGCGTCGAGAGGGCTAGTGGGGTGCATAAAAAGCGAAATGCAGGAACGAGGTCTCACCCCCCCACTACAAGTCCACTGCCTGATTCACCAGCAAGCACTGTGCTGCAAAGTTCTCAAGTGGGAATCTGTCATGAAGGTGGTTGTGTCCTGCATAAATTTCATCAGAGCAAACGGACTTAAACCAGGCAGTTCCAAGCTTTTCTCTCCGAGCTGGAGTCTGCCCATGGAGACGTGCTTTACCACACTGAAGTCCGATGGTTAAGCCGGGGCAGAGTTTTGAAGCGTTTTTACGACTTGCTACCCGAAATCAACGCCTTTCTCCTGACAAAGGGGAAAACTGTCCCAGAGCTGATCAACGCAGGATGGAAATGGGACCTCGCCTTTTTAACAGATGTGACAGAAAATTTAAACAGCCTCAATTTGCAGCTGCAGGGCAAGGGGAAATTAATCTGTGACATGTATTCCCATGTCAAAGCATTTGAGGTTAAACTGGCGCTGCTTGTTGGACAAGTGCAAAAGCAAGACTTCACCAATCTCCCTGCTACTTGAAGCCTCTCAGCTGAGAAACCAGCGGTCCCGTTTCCAACCGAGAAGTGCAAGGACGCACTGGAAACACTGAGGGCGGAGTTCAGTGTGCGGTTCCGTGAGCTTCATGACCATGTTAAAGAAATTTGCATATTCCAGAACCCTTTTGCTGCCGACATTAATGACACCCTGCCTTCTCTTCAATTTGAACTGGCTGAGTTGCAGACCTGTGATGTGCTGAAAGACGCATTCAACCCCAGCTGTCTCATGGAGTACTATGCTTCCCTCCCAAACAAGACCTATCCCAACATAAGATGTCCACAGTTTTTGGGAGCACATATATCTGTGAGCAAACTTTTTCACGCATGAAGCTGATAAAAAATCCGACAAGATCAAGACTCTCAGACCAACACCTGCATCGGTCTCTGAGACTGGCTGTAACTGGAATAGAACCTGCCATCGATCTCCTCGCCAGTCCAAGCCCACAGCCCACAGCTCACACCGATATGGTAAGCCTGCTGATTTCAATAACTATGAATATGAAAAAATGTCAGTATAGTAATGCTCTTTTTTTATAGGCAACGTGTTTATTGACAGGTGATGTCACAGAGAAAATGAGACTTTAGCATGTCATCTGCTGATGGGCTGCTTGTGTTTTTTATCTGCCATTCCTGAAGGGCCTGCATGCTTCCAGGACCACCCTGAAGTGAGGAGGAGAGATTGTGGTTGACTTCTCCCACCCTGGACCCAGGATCCTCATCACAGCACAAAAACCTCACCTAAGAGTCATGTAAATACAAAATCACTTCACCTTATATACCTGTTTATTACAATTATTCTGTATTAATGTTATTTCACTGTAGCTTTAGTAAACAAATATACCTGTGTAGACAAAATAGTTATTGTTAACTCACCTTTATTTCACTCTGTACTTACAAAGTCAGCTCACCTAGATAAGACTACATCACCTGATTTTTACTATTATACTATATTAATATTATTTCACTACCTGTAAAGACAAAATACCTACCAATTGTTAACTCACAAAATCATATCACCTCATTGTTACCTAGCATCAGCTTGTGTTTTTATTTTCTATAAATAAAAGGAGTATCTGTGGTACTTCAAATAAACACGAACACACGTGAAGACTTTTTATTACTTTTTTTTGCAAACCAACAGGTGGCGCCAAGGCCAAGCGAAGTGCAAACTCCAACAAATGATCATTATAATCTCCACAATAATACTGGTTGTCACTTTGGTCCACATCATTTCCTGTTATAGACTGACCCTGGCCCTCCATCACAGAAAGGAAAGTTGATGTGGCCCCCCACCGAAAAAGGTTTGGGGACCCCTGGACTAAACTCTGATAATCTAATAAAGTTGTCTCTGGTACTGCAGCTACCTACTTGAACGCCCTTTCCCTTTTCTGTAAGTCGCTTTGGATGAAAGCGTCAGCTAAATGACTAAATGTAAATGAGATAGCTAGGCAACCGCAGTCAGTAACCGATACATAGATCGATCACAAATGCTCACTTCACCAAGTCTTGTCAAAGACACTCGCTTGCCAAGAGTCTAAAAGCCAACTAGCCGTTTGTCCATTTGGTTTGATACTAGGATTAAAGGTACAATATGTAAGATATTTACAGTATTAAATTATAAAATGCATATGCTGTGTCATCAGAGATTAAGGAAACATGCTCTATTGAATACAAGCTTCTTGATAAATTACTATAGTCAGTATGTTTCTTATTCTGAAATGTGATAACTACAGGGCTCATGCGGGTGATGATTTCAAAGATAAAGATGTTTAGAGCCCAAAAGGACCCAGAGTGTCTGTTTTTTTTGCTCAGTGCATTTCCACCTGATTTACTCTGTGAATAAAAAAAAACATCATCATCACCTCTCTGTTTAATGTAGATGCTGTAAGATTCTGTTGTGACAGAGATCCTGACCCACACTTCATCATGGAAAGTGACAAAGACATTGTAAAAGTTACAGACCTACCTGGCTCTGACTGTGGGAGGCGGAGGCTGGTGTGGAGGACTGGGTGGGGTCAGCCCTATGTTCCCACAGCTCTATGTTCCCACATTACTTAGACTTTTAATTTTTTTTTTCAAAATTAGGCCCCATGTTCCCACAGCTCTATGTTCCCACATTACTTAGACTTTTAATTTTTTTTTTCAAAATTAGGCCCCATGTTCCCACAGCTCTATGTTCCCACATTTCTAAGAAATTATTAAAAATTTAGGCCCTATGTTCCCACAGCTCTATGTTCCCACGTTTCTAAGAAATTATTTAAATTTAGGCCCTATGTTCCCACAGCTCTATGTTAAGCCCGGGTTATATCAATGCTCAAAGCCCATGTGCCATGCTGTATTAGATGGATTGGTCAACCCAATGAGGAGAAAAGCCTGGTCTACCTGATCTTGCTAGCGCAAAAAGACGGCCTAATAAGGACGGCGTTGTGCCCACCCCAGTGCTTAATTTGTAAATTATTGCTCATGAGGGACTTTCACTTGTAGCCTTACAGAGGTACCAGGACACCACACGTCTGTGGGACAAAGGGCTGTGGGAACATAGGGTCTAAATTTGAATAATCTCTTAGAAATAAAAAAAATTTAAATCATTTCTTATTAACGTGGGAACATAGGGCTGTGGGAACATAGAGCTGTGGGAACATAGACACGCTCCCAACTGGGCAGGTAATGGTGACTTTTCCACGTATAAATTAATCAATTATTTCCCTCTTAAAGTTTCCCAAGACACTGCCTACAAAACCGCTGTGGTAAGTTATGAAGTCACTGAGTTCAAGTATTGAAATCACGTAATTGTCATCGGTAAACAGCGGGACCTACTCGGCTCTTACTGTCCGAATAGGAGGCTGCTTTCCTGGGGGAAGTGAGCCGCAGAGCCTGTTGGGAGGACTGACTGGGTCACAGAGACTTTTAGCTTGAAATTCACAGATTTTGTAGTTACCATAGTTACCAAAACAGTTGTGTGTGACGTTTCTTTTACTAGAGAAGTTCTACAGGAGATTATTTATACTGAACTACCCCCCCGTGTGGCGCAAGTTAGCAAAAGAGAGACTGTTATAGCACAGTGGTTGTGCCAGGTAGTGCCATGGAAAATTATCCAATTTCACCTAATTGGTCTAAAAACATTTTTTGAAAACAAATTAATTATTATCTGCAAATAATATGCCATTGTCGAGTGTCTGTGCTGTAGTAGTGACTGGCAGCGTAATCATGTAATACTCTTCCTTATCACTAGATGGCAGCAAGTAGCAAATTGCATGGTATGTTGAGACAAGAGAATTAGTGATGCATGAATGTGATAGGTAGCGGTGACAGCATTGTGGCTAGCAAGACTACGATGACAGTGATGGAGAAGTTTTTGAAAAGGAAAAATGCTAACTCCGAACTGGGCCCTGGACAAAATTCGGCCCCAGGTGAAGGCCCTAGTATGAGTGGAGGTCAAAAGAAGGCAAATACGGTGAGCTCAAGGCAATACAGCGAGAGTTACCTTTTATTTGGATTTACTTTCACCGGGGATGCAACGACACCGACTCCGTTGTGCTTGGTATGTGGTGAAAAGCTATCCAACAGTGCTATGGTTCCAAGCAAGCTTAAACGCCATCTCCAAACAAAACACCCTTCGCTTCAAAACAAGAATGCAGACTATTTTGTTCGCCTGCATGAACACACAGAGAAACAGGCAACTTTTATGAGAAAAACCACAAAGGTAAATGAGAGCCCTTAAAGCTAGCTACCACATAGCTGAACTTGTAGCTAAATCAAAAAGGTCCCACGCTATGGCAGAGACATTAATATAACCCGCCTGCAAAGCCATTGTAAATGAGATGCTCAGACCTGAAGCGGTTAAAGAAATAGCCAAAGTCTCTCTCTCAGATAACACAATTTCCAGACGTATTGATGACATGTCCACAGACATTGAAAGTGTGGTTTTGGAAAAGATCCGTATCAGTGAGAAATTTGCGTTGCAACTTGACGAGTGTACTGATATTAGTGGACATGCTCAACTCTTGGTCAATGTGCGTTTCGTGGATGGAGACGCAATCAGAGAAAACTTCCTATTTTGCAAGGCATTGCCAGAAAAAACAACAGGAGAGGAAATTTTTCGGGTCACATCAGAATATTTTGAACAAGGAGGACTTAAATGGGAAAACTGCAAGAGTGTCTGCACTGATGGAGCCGCAGCCATAGTCAGGCGCACCTAAGGCTTTGTAAGCAGAGTGAAGGAAAGAAACCCAGATGTGATTGTTACGCACTGTTTCTTACACCATGAGGCCCTCGTGGCCAAGACTTTACCAGCAGACCTAGCCCCTGTGTTGGATGATGTTGTGCACATAGTAAACTTTGTAAAGACACGACCTGTGAAAAGCCGCATATTTGCATCTTTGTGTGAGGAAATGGGAGTGGAGCATAAGGCCTTGCTGTTTCATACGGAGGTCCGATGGTTGTCGCACGGCAAGGTGCTGGCCCGTGTGTATGAGCTGCGGGAGGAACTCAAAGTGTTTCTGACAAATGAGGGGTCCGATTACGCAAAGCTGCTTGCAAGTGATGAGTGGTGTGCAAGGCTGGCATACCTGGCAGATATTTTTCATCATCTGAATGAACTGAACACATGAATGCATGGCCGAAATGAAAACCTGCCCACAAGTATGGATAAAATAAAAAGATTCCATTCAAAGGTGCACCTCTGGCAACAACATGTGGAAAGTGGCAACCTTGAAATGTTCCCACTCACCAAGAAATGGCATAATGTTCACACTGCTCCACTGTGTGAAATAATAGGTAAACATTTAAAAACTCTTGAGGAGAAGATGTCATTTTATTTCTCTTCAGCCTTCAGTGAATGCCTTGACTGGGTTAGGGACCCATACAGCTCAGCAGTTGTTGGAAAGGACATGACTTTACAGGAGCAGGAGGAACAAACTGAACTGAGACAAAATCGTGGTTTAAAGGGGACATATTATGCAAAAATCACTTTTCCAGCTCTTCTACACTAATATTTTTGAATGCGGGGTGCGTACAAACCACCCCAGTGTCAAAAACAACAACTGCGTCCATTTCGCGTGAGCTGCTGCAGTCACACTCTCTCTTGCGCCTTGTCTCTGGGCACACGAATCAGATTCCGTTCCTCTCGTGACGTAACGAGCATTTAGGCTAGACCCACTTCCTGAACTCTCCAGCAGAGGCCAACACCCAGTCTCCACCCGCCACGCCCTACAGCACAAAACTCAAGTGAAGCTCCGACAGCTTCTGTTTCACAGAGAAGAATGGCTGACTGTGTGACGAGGCTCAGACCTAGGCATGCTCGTTAATCTGTTGTTGGCTGCAGTGACCGGCAGAAATCACTATATTGGCCTCAGCCTGAGAGGACTGAAGAACGGAGGATTACGTTTACTTTTACTGGAGACGTCCCCACACTGTCGATGAGACCTGAATGTGTGTGTGCTTCACAACGGACAAATACAATGCAGCGCAGGACAACACGGGACAGTAACGAGACCTACACGAAAGAGGATTAATACCAACTACAGACGATGGAAATTTAAGTGTGCTTTGTGCTTCTTTTGTCCGATTACCACGAGCTAACGCTAACAGCTAGCTAGCGTTATGTTCAACACACACAGCACTCAGCTGCATGCAGACAGGCACCACCGCTGCCCAGCTGAGAGGCCTTTCTGTTAACGGTACCCCCTCACTTTTATTGTCTGTGGCACCTGACTATTACTGTGCTATTGTTTTTCTTCCCTAGACTCTACCTGGCAGCCCTCCACTTCAATGAAAGTCCTGGGCGTCCCTAACCTACAACATCAGCTGGTGAGCCGCTATTCAGATTGAACTTCCCAACAACAGCAACAGCAAAGACAGTGAAAGTAGAACCAACTGTCAGTAAGTTTTACAACCTTTTATTACAAATGGCAATAAATCAAAGAATGTGCAAACATCTATTATACAAGTGAAACATAAATATCATAAAACAGGGCTCTTAACTTATGTAAGTTGGATAGTTTCACAAAGTATACCAATTTTTTCCCTCCTATATTGTCTTATAGGTTATGTTGGACCTCATCTTTGAGAAGGTTTTCCTAGATTCTGACCCATAAATGGATGAGGTGCTGAAGATCCCCATCCCCGAGGATCTCACAGCCCAGTTTGCAAGACCAGGGAAGCAAGAGGTCGTAGCCGGCTACGTGTCAAGGTTCAATCTGACCCTGCACAGCTTCCTTGAGTGTCTGGGGACTCCATATCCGTCACACCACACAGCTGAGCAGTACCACCCTGATTCTCCAGCCGAGAAATCCCTAACACCAGCTTACAGAGCTCCTGTAGGCCTAGTATCTGTAACGGCTAAAACAAAGTGTACATAATGGTTAGTCTAAACTAGACGGTGTCATGCTTTTATAACAGGTGTCCATGTTTTCTTCTGAAATTCTGTGAAACCTAAATGCTGACCAAACCTTTTTCAGACTGCTGTTCTACGTAGTACATTGAATCAGTTTGTGTTCAAAAGTTGCGTGATGTTTGAAGGAATCATGACAATAAAGGTTAAATCTGTATGAACTGTTTTGTGTGCTTTCAGTGTTTGATATGTAACATGATAACAAGTAACAAACATGACAGATTAACAGTAAGCAATGTGAGATAGAGGGAACAGTATTTTATTGTACTTTAATCCTTACTCATTTATATTACAATAGTAACAGACTACTTATATGCATAAAATAACTTACTGCTCTATTCCCCTCAGACGTAGAGGCCCATAGTCTGCTCTGTAGATTACACACAGGTTCACGGTAGGCTAGGGTGGTCAACCATGTATGTTGGTGGGGTGGAACCTGCTGTAGTCTTCTTCTAACCTAGTATATTGAAAACGTTAAGTCGCATTAGATTGTAGAAATTATGAAAATTCAACAATTTATTCAAATTGTTCATGTCATAAGTACATAGTGTCTCTATGCTTCAATATCTGGTAAACGTACACATTATGAGGTTTCAGACAGACAGACAGACACTGCCTGCTCTGGCAAAGCTAGCTCCAGTCACCTCATTTGTATCCAACAGACTTATATGCATAAAATAACTTACTGCTCTATTCCCCTCAGCCATAAAGGCCCATAGTCTGCACTGCCAAATGTCTGTAAGAAAGTAACGTGGCTAATAGAGTTCAGACAAAATAATGGCTTACTAATAAGTGGCTGGTGAGTGTCTAAAAAATGAATTTCCCACCTGTACGGTTGTGGAGAAAACATGCTGGCTGAGCTTGTATGTTACTGGTGTAAGGGGAATAGTTGAGTAATGTTACGTACGTTACTTGCAATTAAATACTTTATATATATATTCATATGTATATACGTAGCTTTCCATAAGCCAGTACATAAACACACTACAGGGCAGTACCATTAGCCTAGCGCTAGCCAGTTATCCAGAGTTCAAGCATATATAAAGATATAAAAACACATTACATAAACTTACCATTCAGAAATTTCTCTTTCTCTCCTCGCTTTTGGACTTGTTCTGTTGCCTCTTAGTGCTCAGAGTCTGACTCTATTTCAAATATATCCTTTTGCAAAGCAACGTTTTCTCTGGCAGCTACGTTTCTCCCAGGTAAACTCAGGCAACGTGACCACGTCACTCCCGTATGCGCTGTCAGCATGCAGGTCGGAAGAGGGGGGGGCGGATGCGGGCATTTAAAGGGACAGACACGAAAACCGACTGCCTGAGCACAGCGCACTACAGACAGGGTACAGAGAGGGCTGCTGTGCTTGGTCCATGTATTTTGACCAAAGAATTTCACAGACATGTCATTAAGGTGCCTGGGACCTGTGTGAACTGCTGGAAAAGGGGTATAATAGTTCTCCTTTAAAGCTAAGCTTTGCTGATCTACCTTTGGACAGTTTTTGGACTGCTGCCAAGGAGTCCCCCATTCTGGCAAACAAAGCTATTTTAACATTGCTCCCATTTTCCACGACATATCTGTGTGAAGTGAGCTTCTCAAGCCTGACTGCTATAAAAACTAAAAACAGAGAGAGTGAGAGCTGTTGAGGAAGAGCTTCGTGTGTGTCTTTCTTCAATTCCCACCAGGACATCAGCTCTGTGTTCATCCAAACAGGCACAGGTTTCACACTGAGTAAAATACACTGAGATTGAATTTTCGTACATGCAACCCTTCATATTTCTCAGTGTGGAACAGTGAAATCTTTCCCAAATATTATTGCTTCTGTCTGAATAAGCATTATTTTCTGTATTCCTGCTAACAGAATGCTTTTGGACAGAATTAGAGTTTGCAAAACACTTTGAAGTTTTCTACTACCTCTTTAGTTTTAAAACCACATTGTTGTGGCATTTCATGTTCCAGCTGTATTTTTGAAGTAGACATGTTAAGTGCACTTTTTATTCGAAAGAAGAAATATAAAAGATGATAAAATACTTTTTTGTGTTTATTTGATTCATATTCAAGACACTTTGATAAGAATGACTACATTGTTAATATAGGCGGCTACAGAGTATCATTTTTTTTTTACATTTTTGGTTGGTGGTGTGCCTCATGATTTTTTCAATGAATAAAATGTACCTTGGCTCTAAAAAGGTTGAAAAACACTGTAATAGCACATTAAAATATGGAGACCCTTCGACAATTAAGTAAAAAAGTAGCAATAGAAACTTAAACTTAAGAACACAGAACTAACATTACTGACAGTTACTTCTCTCTCTCGTTAGTTGAATTGAGTTGATTGTTGCAGTGCACTCAACTGGCTATCCATGAGTGGCTTTTACTGTATTTTAAACCAGCTATAAAATGTTTCCATATCAGTGCATGTTGATATTGATACCGAGGTAATCCTCATAGGGCTTTCTCACTCTAAATGGGTCAGGCACTAAAAAATACCACCAACATAAAGAAAGACTGAGCTATATGAGTGTGAATGTAACAGACCTCAGAACAGTTTTATTTAGCTTAGAGGTGTGCTGTGATCAGACAAAATTCATCACATCCAGCCAACACTTCCATGGTTCAATATTAAGTTGACTGCTTAATATTGGTAATGTTTTACAGGACATCAAAACGTATATGTATATGGTTACGGTATGTATGTAAACGGAAGTATTGTAATGTCAAAGAAAAACTAGTCCACATATTTTTGGCCGGAGTCTCAAAGGGGGATTGGATTTCGATGGTCTGCACTCTATAATCTGGGCAGCATGCAGGATAATAACGTAGTAGTTTACCTCAGTAACAGACGCTGTAGCGTTTCTGTCTTGCACAGAAGTCGTCTTGAAGTTCGTGGGAAATCCGCAGACTGACACCGACACCACAGTGAGGATCAGCAACCCCTGCATCTCTGCCTTATCTCTGTGCTGACATTTTCTCATGAATGCAGAATCCTTCAGCCTCTGTCCTCAGAGGTAAGAGGAGAGTTCACACACATCAGCAAACAGAGAGGCAAATACAACATTAAGTTGCAGCCGTGCGTGTACTCCGTACGCTTCTCAGCGCTGCCGCTCCGAATTGTGATGTTTGTTCCCCATGTAGTAATCCTTGACATCGGCTCTTTAATATTGGCAGGCCTAGGTTCATGGTCCGGTACCAAAGCTATCGGCGTGTCAGTGTGTTTTTCTGTCTGTTTGTTTTATGCGCCGAGGTAATGCAACGACCAACCCTTGGTACCGAACGAAGGTCCACCCTGTTGAAGTGACAATGAGGTCACTTACTCGAGTTTCAATCCGATGTATATACTTTAAGTATTGGCTTAAAGGGAACCCCCCAGCCCAAGCACCCAAATTAGGCTAATATCAATTATCAATTAACGCATTTTATGTCTAATAGTTAAAGTATATAACATAAATCTCTCTATATTAAACTATATTATTGAAAACTATACTGTATATTGCCTGTGTTGGCGCTCCACCTTGTGGAATAGCCCAGTATTGATTTCCACATTTTCTCCACACCCTAAAAGTTGATGTATACTTGTTACAGAAAGTCTGCTTCCTCTATTGAAGTATCTTCCATAATGTTTTCCTGCCTGATTGTACATTTTGGAATTTTCTATAATATGTTAGTTTTTATTACTGCAGAAGTACACTCTCACGCAAAGTCCTAATATTTAAAACCCATTGTACCTGTACTTCTAATAAGCTGCCTCAGTCCAGTTGTTTAGTCAGCACGATCGTTCGATTGACAGCTTTCACACCAGCCCGAATTAAACACACCAACCAGGCAAATGCACAAGGGTCTGTTTTAGTAGAACCAAGCTGTTATACTATCTGTTATACTAGTGGATCTGCCATGAGTCAGCACTAGGAGTTTGGGCCAAATGGTGACTGCCAATATATTTGTGCAGATGGAATCAGACCCACTTTGCAAAAACCACAGGTGAGTATGATAACCAGTCTGCAAATTGGTCTGACCTGTTGGTCAAGGATTAGGGAGCATTTTTATTTCAGACTTTTAAATTAATAATTTGTCCAAAGTATTATTATATAGGTAATCATTTGGTACAAATAGTCACATAAATGTGTGAGTACACTAAGGGCCTAATTGTATTACTCTATAAATCATAGTTAGGGATGAGGATTTCTGTAATACTTACAAAGACCTCTTCATAGTTACTATCTCCAGTCTTACATCATTGCCAGAAGTGGTTGTAGATATCTTTGTTGCACATCTGTAGAATGGAGCACCCCTTTTGCTGCCCTGCCTGTACACTGAACAAAATTCTAATGGGACGTCACCTAGACTTATGAGGGTAGATGTAGATGATTTAAACAAAAAATATAGACATATTTGTCTGTCTATCTATTCATCAGTCCAGCTATCCATCTACAGAGAGATCATGAGATAGACTCAGTTGTTTTTGTATTTTATTGCAAAGAAGCCAAAATGAGAGAAATATGATCTCTGATCCCGGTTCCTATAAGTCAAGGGTCATCAACTAAATTTGTCCAAGGGCCAGAATTTTTCTCGGCAGACACTCTCGTAAAATTAAATTGATATTGTATCCTAAGTAATATATTATTATTTCATATATCAATTTGCCTTTAAAATGCATGTTATTTTTTAGCCTTTGTCAGTGTTAACAGACTCATATTACCTGTACGGTAGCAAGCCACTAGGGGGAGAAAACGATATTTTAGGCTTCATATTCATGAGGCTGTCAACTGCTAACGTGGGGAAGGTGATGCACTGCAGTAGTGCGCTATTGTGTGGGGATACGAAGCCCAAGAAAGGACAATTTTGACAGACGTGAAACAATAAAAGAGCAACGCGTTTATCGTCATTTTTGATTGGAGGCGGGCTTTGGCACAAGCTACTTTTCTGAGGGCGTTTGTTTCATTTCACTTAAAGAAAAATGTAGAAACATACATTGTCCTCTTCACTAGGCTATTCCTGAATCCAGTAATATTCTGGGGGCCAGATGTAAAGCTCTGGCCGCCAGTTGATGTTCACTGCTATAAGTACACATGCCGTAGCATTCTGGATAAACTGCAGAGTCCTAAGGGATTAAGTCCTAAGTCTTGTCTGTGGAAGTTACCACAACCAGTCCAGACCTCCATACTGACACACTACCTGGTGAGAACCAGGTAGGTCGGTAACTTTTACAATGTCTTTGTCACTTTCTGCAATGCACTGTGGGTCAGGATCTCTCTCACAACATAATCTTATAGCATCCATAAGATCAGGTGATGCCGCTGGATGAGGCGGCTAATCACAGTGAACTGATTGACATCCAGGCCACTGGTGACATGAAGCCTGCTCTCCGTGGTGCTGAAAGCTTGAGCGCCTTTTGGGTGGCTTGTCCCCAAAAGTATGACACACTGAAGACATTGGCCATGTATGTGCTCACCATGTTCGGATCAACATACACCTGTGAAGTTGTGAAAAATGCACTAGGACTGCAGGCGCATAAGGCAGGTATAACAGCTGTTAAGCCCGATGTTAAAAAGATACTGTCGGAGGGGAAATGTCACTTCTCCCATTAACCAAACGTGAGTATTTCAGTCTTGTGATTTTCTTGTTTTTTTTCTCCGTATTTATTTGTTGGATTACAGGCTACTTTAATTTGATGTAAAGAGTAACATTTCTCATAACTGACGGCCTGACGCTTTTATTTGTCGTTTGCTGATGTGCAAAGCTTGCGCTTACAATGCTCTTCTCTGTTATGTTGACGGTTGTTATTGAGACACTGCAGTAGTGCGCTATTGTGTGGGGATATGAAGCCCAAGAAAGGACAATTTTGACAGACGTGAAACAATAAAAGAGCAACGCGTTTATCGTCATTTTTGATTGGAGGCGGGCTTTGGCACAAGCTTCTTTTCTGAGGGCGTTTGTTTCATTTCACTTAAAGAAAAATGTAGAACATACTTTGTCCTCTTCACTAGGCTATTCCTGAATCCAGTAATATTCTGGGGGCCAGATGTGGCCCGCGGGCCGCCAGTTGACATTCACTGCTATCAGTATGATAAGATCAAAATGACCGAGATGATTATGGCGGAGATATTGGATGGAGAAAACTGATGTAAACACACTGAAAAAAATAAAAGACCTCAACTGTACAATGTAATTCACAACCTTAAATGTTATTTCATTTAAATATTTAAAAAGGCATTTTTGTAAGCCGAGACATGTTACATACTGTGTGCCTCTTTTTTTTAAACACCAAATATTTGCATTTTGTAAATTGATAAAAATAAAATTATTTTTGAAAGCATTTATATTTTACACACCAACGTTTTCACAACTGCCTAAAACTTGTACATATATATATATATGTGTGTGTGTGTGTGTGTGTGTGTGTGTTGCCTTTACTCTAGCTTCTAGTGTTCCTTATTCCTGATATTGCTGTCACTCAGGATTGCTATATCTATCACCACAGCCTTCTTCTGTTGTTTGTCCATGACCACGATGTCTGGTTGGTTAGCCATTACCTGCTTGTCAGTATGATCAATTTAATGTTATTTTATAGACCAAAAAATTACTTTACTTTTGAAAACATGGAATTTTCTAAGTGACCCCAAACTTTTGAACAGTAGTGTGTGTGTGTGTGTGTGTGTGTGTGTGTGTGTGTGTGTGTGTGTATATATAATACATTTCCATGCCTTTTTTAACTTGTACTTTATTGAAATTACCAACATGTGTTTCAACTCAAAAGTGCAGTTTTTAAATTAAATTAAATGCATCTGGTGCAGCTGTACCTGCCTCATTTTCTGCTGTGCATACTTAGAAGTTAGAACCATATAAAACAAAAACAGCACCTTGTAAAAATAATAATAAAATAAATGCATCTGATAAATCACCCATCTTCTGTGGTGCATTCTTAGCAGCAGAGTATACATTAAAAAGAAATGGCTCCCTAAATATATTTTCAAACATAATCATTAATATTTTGAAACATTTTGTCCACGATGCTCTTGCCATCAGGGTCATACTTACAGTTTTTCTCAATTGCTAAAACACAAACACAAACCTTGCTCCATTTTCTGAAAACATTAAACACAAAACCTCATCTTCAAGCACTATTTACAAAACCTCTGACTCCTCTTCTGACTATCAAGCAGTCAGTAAACAATACACCAAAAAATAGAAAACACAGTGTTCAAAACATATAGTTCTCAGGGAGAAGTACATTTTTAATCTCAAAACAAATTTCATATTTTTCCGTCATTGTCTTTTGATGAACGAAAACATGTTCTCATCATAGTAGCTCAAAATTGATTGAAATTTCTACTCTGCTCTTTACAATTTTTTTTGTTCTTCTCTGAATGTCCTTACTACGGTGGACACAGAAAATCGTCTCAAATTGGGTTGTACTCTAAGTCCTGCTTCCCTCATTGTCAGTCCATGGACAAGGACATGGTCTATTATTGCTGCTTGAATTTCATCGGATATTTCCACTCTTTGTCTTCCTCTTCCTCTTCGTTCTCCTCTTCTTCTTTCTTGTCCTCCTCCTCTTCCTTCTCATCCCCACCTTGCATACGCACTCGTCCTCTCACATAGCTTCTTCTATCCATTCTCAGACTTTCTCATTCCCACCTTCAACAACCTGTTTGCTCTCTGAACTGGCTTATATTGGTTGTGTCACATCATTTGAAACAAGTGAAATCAATTTTGAGTGGTTGTGTTTAATCAATGACGTCTGCTCTATTTGTATTTAATTGTTGCCACTTGTGTTTACCAGTATGGATGACATGTGCATTAGAGTGCAGAATGTGTTTTGAGAATGAGAATGTGTTTAGAGTTTTGCTGAAAAGTGTAAGTGAGATCTGCAAATTGTGTTTTACCATGTGAAATGGTTTAAGGTGACAACAGACTGAACAATTAGCTAAATGAGTTCAGGCAACTGAGAACTTTGTTCAGCCAATGGGTTTTAGTGTTTTAGCAATTGAGAAAAACTGTAATACGAAAACCAAACTAGTTCGAAACGCCAGATCTGAAGGATGGTGGAGGATCTTCGATTTCAGGTATATTTAAGGCATTAGCCATGTTGCAACAAGCTAGCTTTGGATGTAGCTTCTGTCTCAGCAGCTTGGTCTGAATGAATGTGGGAGGCACAGCTTAGTGGATCTGCGCTCGACAATGCAGCCTAAGGCGGAGTAGTCGAGCGCAGACCCACTGAGCTTTCAGCACAGAGCGCATCGTCAGAAGTTGATAAAATAAATATAAAATTGCGTATTGTTTGATTCATAGTGTGTACCAAACCGAGACTACTGTATCGAACGGTTCAGTACAGATACATGTATTGTTGCACCCCTAATATATATATATATATATATTTACATCAAATATAATGCAAAGAAGAGTAATATTACGACTGTTAAAAATAAAGAAGACTGAATTCTTCTTATCTGGGATTGCTCTTAATGTGTGCAATAAGATTAAATATCTCAGACATTATGTAGTAGATTATCTAGCTGATGCTAATGACATTCACAGATGGTGCTTTAAGCTGTACACATAAGCTAACATGCTTGCATGTAAGTTTGGCATGTGTTCGGAGACTGCGAAGGTGGCTCTGTTCTGTCTTAATTTATTTAATACAACTCAATTACCATGATATGTACAGCAGTCCTTTAAAGTAGCTGTAATTAATTTCTCAAAGATATGTGAGAAAGCTGTCGATCTTAGATTGTACATGGTAATAATGACTCCTCCATGCACAACATAAGTAGTGTAAGATGATTTATTTTTGTGAAATTTATTTTATAGATTACCATATTTGCTCAGGTTTAGTGACAGAATTAGAAAAATGTATTCATAAATATTTATATTCTATATCTTAATTCAACAGTAACTATATTTTATGGTATCCCTTGCCTGTAGTGTAGTATATGAAGTGAAACCTTTACATTATCTATCACAGGTTTCATCATCAAGATAAGAGCAAGGGACAACATATGTGAGTGACAAAGACTGGCAAAGTGGACATAACTTTTTCTGTTCTCTTCATGGATTTTTGCGCCGCTCATATTGGAGTTCTGCTGACTTCTGTGTGGACGGTCGCATGGTTAAGTTGTTCACATGTTAGGATGCGCACATTGTCTGGATGCTACAACCCTTAAAATGGACTTGCCTAGCTAGACAAATCAAAGACTGTGAAGTTGCATATGCTCATTCTGAACTTTTAATACACTTTTAAGAGTCGTGCCTCAGCCATTTTAAAGGCAGTCACTGTCATTAACCATGGCCAGTCAAAAACCACTATGGAACAAGCTGCCCTTTCCTCCAAGCTCTTTCCATGCTATGCCACAGTATGGTATTCAAGATTTTCATGGTTTTCATGGGAGATGGAAAAGAGGACTTTTCAAAATGGTGCAGATGGTTTGAAGTGCCTGTAGAAGCTACATCTAGTTATGATGAAGACAGTTTGGGTAAACTGCTGCCCACATGCCTTAGTGGTGCTGCTTTTAGTTACTTGGATTGCCTATCTGAAACAACAAAATCTGACTAGACTGCAGTGAAAGAAAAACTGAAAGCTGTTTTTGGACAGACTGCTTATCTGGCTACATTTCAAAGTTATGTTAATGCACGCACTCGCCTGCCTGGTGAGGCCCTTCCAATGTCTGGAGTCTGCTCTTAAGTTTGCACTGCAGATTGAGACTGCTCATCAAGCTAGCAGGGTGTTTTCGTCTCCAAACACTGCAGTGTTTTTTCTCAAGCTCCTGTCTCATCTCCTGTCCTTGGGCAAGATAATGTACCCCAAATTGCTCCTGAAGGCTGTGCCATCAGTGTATGAATGGTTAGCTCCTAAAACTGATGAGCAGTTGGCACCTTGCATGGCAGCTAATGCCATCAGTGTATGAATGTGTGTGAATGGGTGAATGAGATATGTAGTGTAAAAGCGCTTTGAGTGGTCAGAAGACTAGAAAGGAGAGATATAAGTACAGTCCATTTACCGTTTAACTAACCATTTTACTAAATCTACCTGTCACCTTTTGCACTCTGTACCTCACCACTCCAAATACTGGAACATATGCTTCATATGTGATATGTGTTAATATAAACCATATTGATATTATATATTCTATTTACATATTCATATTCATAGTATACTATTTATAGTATGTATATCTTGTATAGTCAAGTATTTATTATGCATATATTATACCTATACTATATATAAAAACAGCATTGAGAATCTGGTCTCTACGCTAAAATCTGATTAAAAAAATAAAACAAACCTCTGATGGTAAAAACATTCAAAAGAGAAACATTTAACTATGTAGCATGTTTTTTTCTTAAAGATATTTTTTGGGATAAAGACAGATGGAGAGTGACAGATGGGGTAATGACATGCAGCAAAGGGCTGCAGGTCGGAGTCGAACCCTGAGCCGCTGTGGCAAGGACTGAGCCTTTGTACATGGGGCGGAAGCTCTACCAACTGAGCTAACCAACACCCAACTACGTAGCATGTTTACTCATGGTAGAAGCACATAAATCAAGTAAAAAAGACCATATCTGAACAAATTAACAGTCTGATGGGCAAAATGCTCCCCTTCTGAAATGCTGTAATATTCAATAATATTCATGAAGCAACAACATCAGAAAGAATTTCCATCCTTCTTAGAAGTATTGGACATTTGTGCTCCTTACATTTACATCAGCAAATTACTTTGAAGTATCTCACCCTTCCCATGGCTTCATGTAGTGTTGATAGACAGTTCTCCACTGCAGGTTGGACTAAAACATACCTCAGAGCACCGTTCAACACTAAACAGACGTACGTGCCTTGTTTTGCAGGCCATGAACGGTAGGCCTGTTGCTTTACTCATTTTTTGAAGCTTTATATTTGCTTTATATATATTTCTATTTCTGTGAAGGGATTTCACATAAAGTAACAGTGTGTCATTATTTCTCTCAGCTAACCTCTGAAACTCCTGTCGATGTGAGAGTTGTGAAAAGCAGTGTTTTGTACTTGAGAAACACACACACACAGGTTCTTTGTCAGAAAAGAAGTAAGAAGAGGAACTTTCATTTTAAAAAGAAACAGTTTCAACATCTGGAAGCTCTTTCTGCATTCCTTCTCCATGACTCCTCCACCTCACTCCGGTCTTTTAGAACTGTGTCTGGAAGGAGTTAAGTGTATACACCAGCATACTTGTATGTGTGTTGATGTGTATATGGATGTTAGTATATGTTAGTCCTTGCACACACAGGCCACGCAGGCAGGGAAAAGCTTTGACCTCTGAACATAGAAACCTTTTCAAAGAGATATTTAGGGGCCAAGGACAAACAAGTGTGAGTTTCGAAGTTAAAGCCCTTACCTTGATGTATCGTGTTCAGACTTACAAAAAAGCCTCTTTTAACCCTCAAACTGCCTCCATTCTTTGAACTCCTCTGAGCAGATAAACCAGATTCACCTCACATCATGAGGGATAGAGAAAATTTCCATTTAAACTCAGATTACACATGACACACAATAAACATTTCAGTGGAACTGCTTTAACACATTTACAGAATTTACAGACAAAAGCCTCTCAGAGCCATATCCTAAATCCAACGTTTGAGGGTGAGGCATTTCAAAAGAGATTTAATCAGACAAAGGTCAGGATTACATTTTTCTTATATTTTTCTTTTCTTATACTACACTTTTGTAGTTTGAGGTGTAAAAAAGGTTTCCCCCTTTTTTTCTAATGGGGCTGGCATAGTTCTCTTCATCTTGATTTTTTTATACTTTTTCTTCTTCCATATATTTTTTGGATCTCTTTTCTTACTTTCTTTCAAATGTATATGTAATGTAGGGCCAAGAGGCCATCTCTTCAGGACTGGACTGGGCACTTTTCCTACACCTTAAAGACAAGGGGCACTCTTTTAGTTGACAAAAATGTTCATATTTAGGATAGGGCAGTCCTGGCCCTAACCAATTCAGTGCCCTAGGCAAGATTTTAGGTGGTTCCCCCCTTGCATCGCAGTAAATTCCACTGCCAATTTACATATACTCACACAAGAAACTGAATAGCTTTGTCTTTGACATTTTATTTTATTTTTAGAAAACAAGTTGCCCAATCAAAACAATAAACAAGGAGATAATAATAAGAATAAGATTAAAATAGGCAATGTACAAAAATACAAAAAATATACATAGCCTACAGTATAGGATTTAACTGCCCACAAAATAAAAACTGTAAAGAAGAGGTAGAGGCGACAGGAGGGTCACTTAATGTTGCTGAAGTGGAGATAACTGTAGATGGCCCAAGATTTGCAGGTGGGATTCAGATATCTCAACAGCACATCTGAAGAAAGAAGAGAAGTATGTGACACCATTGGGTGTTATAGTCTAATAATAAAAAAAGATAATTCTAAGAATCAAATAAAATGAAATGAAATAATAAAAATGAAAAACCTAAGAGATGCATGATTTTTACTATACTGTACATGTATAATATACTAACTGCAAATTAGATTAGATTCAATTTTATTGTCATTACAGTGAAATGCTGATTAGCAGAAAGCTAAGAAGCAGTAAACTGCAGTATAATGTAGCATATGGGAATGCTAGGTTATTAAGAATTAATATTAATGATGTGCACTTTAACATGGATGTAAAGTTTAATACTATAAACACACTTCAGACAATATGAACTGTAACACAACAAGCAATTAGCCTTACAACTATAATATATACCTGCTGAATAGATCTTTTTACAAATTTGTAATGTAAGGTGGGAGTAGTTACCTATTTATTTACGCTATTTATTGATTAGCAAACCGTGTTAGGCTAAAAGTTACTATCGTTCTGCAACAGACAAACAATAATGCCATGAAATTATTTGTCTGCAACAGACAAATCATTTCATGGCATTATCTTTACGGTACCTCTGTCTTTGTTGCTATGTTTGTAAAAGTAGGGATAGAGAAGGCCTGTGACACCACTTATCCCCCAGCTACAATAGTGTCCTTCCATCCCTTCTCAGGATACTGAACAACAATTCACACTTGGCCTCATGCTAAAGCAATCCAGGAAGATCAAAGCGAGGAATGCCAGATGCCTGGATGGCATCAGCTCTAGAATGCTAAAAGACTGTGCAGATCAGCTCTCCTATGGAGACAAATCAAGTTTTGAGAATATTAAAACAAAAGCTTAAAATTGAATTCAAAATAAAAATAAGTATAGATTAGATTTTAGTGATTTTTGATTCAATCCTAGAATTATCCTGAATAAATCATTTATTTTCAGTTTTCAAGACATGGAGTCATGAGTGGCAGCATATCAAGAAAGGCTGAGGACCTTCATCAGTTCAATGTTCAATACATTCTTTACACCATATGGGGGCAGTGTAGTTCTATAGCAGCATAACTAAGGGATGACCTGAACCAGCCCTAACTATAAGCTCTATCAAAAAGGAAAGTCTTAAGTCTACTCTTAAAAGTGTTGACCGTGTCTGCCTCTCGAACCCAAAATAGTAGTTTGTTCCACAGAAGAGGAGCTTGGTAGCTGAAAGCTCTGGCTCCCAATCTGCTTTTGGAGAAGAGCTTTGTATGTGAGGAGAATTTTAAATTATATTCTAGATTTAACAGGTAGCCAATGCAAAGAAGCCAAAATGGGAGAAATATGATCTCTGATCTTGGTTCCTGTCAGAACACGTGCAGCAGCATTCTGAATCAGCTGCAAAGTCCTAAGAGCAGCCTGATAATAAGGAGTTACAATAGTCCAACCTAGAAGTAACAAATGCATGGACTAGTTTTTCTGCATCCACTTGAGATACGATGCGTCTGATTTTGGCGATGTTATGTAAGTGGAAGAAAGCAGTCCTTGAAATTTGTTTTATGTGGACATTAAAGGACAAATCCTGATCAAAAACAACTCCAAGATTCTTTACGGTGGAGCTGGAGGCCAGGGTGATCTCGTCTGAAGTAACTAAGTCTCTAGAAAGAGAATTTCTGAGGTTCTTGGGTCCAATTACAAGAACTTCAGTTTTGTCTGAATTTAACATCAAATTGTAGGTCATCCAACTTTTTATATCCTTCAGACATGCTTGAAGTTTAGTTAACTGATTGGTTTCATCAGGCTTGATTGATAAATATAATTGGGTGTCATCAGCATAACAATGAAAATTAATGTGTTGGAGCCTATTGATTCTTTGTATTTTGGAAATGCTAAGGATAAAGATGACTATTGTAGATGAACTATTATTATTTATCATAATTGTTTTTTGCTGCTCAGGTCCCTCCTCCTAGTCAGGCCATCCTCCTCCTGTGATTAGGGAGTGAGGACAGCTGGTTTCTTTGAGTCTGTTTTTTGTTGAAGGAGTGGAGGGAGTGAGGAGTGAAATAGTTTATCAACCACTAAATTAAGTTTTTTATTTTGCTTATTGCTTGAAGTCAACCCGGAGAATATTTCTGTTTTTGTAAATAAATACAAAACCCTTTTGTTGAAACTGAAACCTCTCCGTGAGTGCTTATTATTTAGTGAGTCGTAGACCTCCTCCTCACAAACCACTCTGATGTTTTTTACCTTTTTTGGAAAGCAAGAGTAGCCATAGCAAGTTGATAAACTTCACTGAAGACTCGAAGGAAATCAGAGAGTTGGCGGATCCAGCCGATCACTTGCAGACAGATGAAGAAAGCAGCTGGCGGGCCGTGAGTAAAATCAGCTGATTGACTTTATGAATTAATGTGCCGTTGCGCTGCAAACAAACAATCTAACACAATGGGAGACAAAGTTGTGGATTGTGGATGTGGACTGCAATAAAACGGGGATGTTGGAAGGATGTTTAAGGATGAATGAAACAAAAATTAAAGGAATGTGTGTGGTAATTTGTGATGATGTCTGACACACTTGAGACCGCAATTGAGTCTGGGGACATGTTGAAATCGCGCATTGCTTCGCGCAGAGGCAGATTGGGAGCATGCACAAGGAGCACAAATGAAATAAAGGCTTTGATGGCTGATGTTGGAAATGTTGATAAAGTCAATGACACATTTGAAGCATTTAAAGGAGCTGTGGATGAATTTAAAAATGCTGTGCAAGAGCTCTTATCAGAGGAGGAAAAGGAAAATGATTACTATGACTGGTATGAACCCAGAATAACTAACCTGAATTATTTCATGAAAGATGTTGAGACATGGAAAAGAGAAATTGCACTATCAAAGGTTGGACCACTGGACAGTATATCAAATGTATCACACAAAACACGGTCTTCCACTTCCTCAGTCTCCTCAGAGTTAAAAAAGGCCAAGGCGGAGCAGGCTGCTGCAATGGCTCGAGCTGCCGCATTGAAAGAAAGACGCACCTTGCAACTGGAGGAAACAAAACTGAAATCAAAGATGGAGCAAATGGAGTTGGAGGCAGACCTCGCAGCATCAGCCGCTAAAATAGAAATTCTTCAAAGTGATGACGTGGATCAGGAAGCTCCAGGTGATGGCATGGAGGAGTATTATGACTCTCATCATGAACCAGAAACAATGGAGAGCAATGTGGAATTTGTGCATCAAGGTGCAATACCAAAAATCCCACTTCACCAAACCATCTTAAGTCTCCACAGACCTGCACCTACAACACCAAAAAATAAAACTCAAATCAAGAATGTAACTGAAAAACACAAAACTGAAACTGCAAATCATAATCGCCCCATAACTCATGTTGCACAGGATTACTCAGATGTGGTTGTTAATGCTGCTCATGATAATTTGGATGTGGTTATTCAAAGACAAAATGACTTAGCATAACTCATTGTCTCACAGCAAAACCTGTCTCTGTTACCTGCAAGAGAGATTTCTGTGTTTGATGGTAACCCATTGGAATATCAGTCTTTTATCCATGCATTTGAACACATGATTGAAGACAAGACTAAAAATAATCAAGACAGACTCTACTATCTGGAGCAGTTCACCTCTGGTTTACCTAGAGACTTGGTTCGCAGCTGTTTGCACATGGATGGGAGCAGGGGCTATAGTGAAGCAAGACACCTTTTAAAAGAGCACTTTGGGAATGAAATGAAGGTTTCTGGAGCTTACCTGGAAAAGGCCTGGAACTGGACAGCAATTAAAGCTGAGGATGGGAAAATGCTGCATGCATACGCAATGTATTTGAGAGGATGCTGTAATGTGATGCAAGATTTACAGTATTTAGAGGAACTTGAGATCCCATCAAACCTAAGGCTGATAGCATCCAAACTACCCTACAAACTCCGGGAAAGGTGGCATACCACAGCTTACGAGACACAACAGAGAACTGGCAGAAGGATTAGATTTCAGCACTTTGTGGATTTTGTGGAAAAACAGGCTAAGATGCTTCTGGATCCGTTGTTTGGAGACATTCAAGACCAAATGATAACAAAAAAATCTATCCCAAGAAGCAAAAGTGAACCAAAATCAATAAGAGGCAAAAACAGCAGCTTCGCTACTTCAGTAGCAGTGAATATAGAGAAAACAGGATGTGCTGTAAAACAATCATCTATTCCACAACAACCTCCTCAAACCACACCCAGTCCCATCATCCCTTCCTGTGGATTCTGCCATGGGAAACACACTCTGACCGACTGCTCACAATTCAAAACACAGTCACATGACAACAAGGTTGAATTCTTAAGAAGCCATGGATATTGCTTTGGATGCCTACAAAGAGGTCATCTAAGCAAAAATTGTAAAATAAGATTAATATGTCGAGTTTGTCAAATGAAACATCCTACTCTACTTCATATTCTCGGTGCAAAAGGCCCAAGACAGGAAAATCAACCAAAAGCCAATGCTGAGACAGAAGAAACCATCATAAGCAGTGCTCTTGTTTCAGCCGTGGATGCAACTGGGGCCGGGAGAGACTGTGCACTTGCGATTGTTCCAGTCAGAGTTAAAGTGGCAAAAGGGAGCAGTTATATACAGACCTATGCCTTCCTCGATCCAGGCAGCACAGCAACGTTTTTGCACAGAAAATTTAATGAACCAGCTGAATGTGAAAGGACACAAAAAGGAGATACTTTTGCGAACAATGGGACAGGAAAAGCCTGCAGGGACTTATGAGATCAGAGGATTGGAGGTTGGAGACTTGGAGGGCTGCACATATCTGGATCTGCCAAAAGTTTACTCACAGAGTAAAATCCCCGTCTCAAAGGAAAACATAATCACACAAGATGATTTGAAGAGGTGGCCTTATCTCAGTGGCATCCAGTTAAAGGAAATTGAGGCAGACATTGAACTCCTCATTTGGACCGATGTTCCTCGAGCAATGGAGCCATGGGAAATAATAAACAGTCATGATAATGGACCGTATGCAGTCCAAACCTTACTGGGATGGGTGGTAACTGGACCACTCAGTGTTGATAGTGTGACAGAATATGCTGGGCCCATTGCAGTGTCAAGTAACAGAATCTCTGTTGTTGAGTTGAAGGATCTTCTCATCAGACAATACAATCAGGATTTCTCTGAGAACATATACGAGGAGAAAAATGAGATGTCAGTTGAGGATAAACGTTTTATGGAGATTGCTTCCAGCTCAGCATTTCTTAAAGATGGCCACTATCATTTACCACTGCCTTTCCGGGATAAAGACAAGGTTATGCCTGATAACCATGGTATGGTAAAGGAACGCACACTGCACCTTATGAAAAAATTTAGAAAGGATACAATGTATGCTGAGGAATACACCTCCTTCATGGAGGACATCCTTAAAAAGGGTTACGCAGAAAAGGTTCCACCTCAGCAGCTTCGCAGAGAGGATGGAAAAGTCTGGTACATCCCGCATCATGGTGTCTACCACAAGCGAAAGCTCAAGCTGCGGGTGGTGTTTGACTGTACATCCTTATTTCAAGGAACATCTCTGAACAAGGAGCTTCTCCAAGGTCCAGACTTAACAAATACCCTCATTGGAGTTCTATTAAGGTTTCGCCAAGAACAAATTGCAGTCATGGCAGACATTGAGGCAATGTTTTATCAAGTACATGTTGATGAAAAGGACAGAGACTTCCTGAGGTTTTTGTGGTGGCCAGAGGGTGATATCAGCAAACCACTTGATGTTTACAGGATGAAAGTTCACCTCTTTGGTGCTGTATCATCACCGAGCATCGCAAATTTTGCCCTGCGTCAAACTGCTGATGACAATCAGAGGCATTACTCTCATTAAAGTTTTGAAAACCATCAAAACTAACTTTTATGTGGATGACTGCCTCCGATCTGTGTCAACAGCGGACCAAGCTATAAAGCTTGTCAAAGATCTCACTGAAGCCTGCAGTCAGGGAGGCTTCACATTGACAAAATGGGTCAGCAATAACAGTGAGGTGTTAGCAAGCATTCCTGAGCATCACAGAGCAAAAGCAGTCAAGGAACTGGACCTGGATAAAGAAAAGCTGAAAGAACAAATCACAGTTGAGCCTGCACTTGGAATCCACTGGAACACCCACAGTGACACCTTCAGCTTTAAAGTAACTGTCAGAAGCCAGCCTGCTACCAGAAGAGGTATACTCTCCATAGTAAGTTCGGTTTATGACCCATTAGGTTTTCTCTCTCCTTTCATCCTAAAAGCTAAACAACTACTTCAAGAGCTCTGCAGATCCAGGTATGGATGGGATCAAGTTATTCCACAGGAATTCACAAGGACCTGGCAGAGATGGGTTGGAGAGTTAAATCAGTTGCGTGGGTTTCAAGTACCAAGATGCATAAAGCCTGAGAATTTCAACCCAGTGGAGACTGCTGAGCTGCATCACTTCTGTGATGCAAGTGAGTCAGGTTATGGTACAGTAAGCTACCTTAGATTAACGAACCAACAGGGCAGAATCCATATCTCCTTCATATTTGGAAAAGCCAGAGTCTCACCTCTCAAGCAGATCACCATTCCCAGGCTTGAACTCACTGCAGCAACACTGGCCGTAAAGGTGGATCGGATGCTTAGGAAGGAGCTGCATTTACCACTCACAGATTCAACTTTCTGGACAGATAGTACATCTGTATTGAAATATATTCGTAATCAAACAAAGGGATTTCAGACATTTGTAGCCAACAGAGTTGCAATGATCCATGATCTCTCCCACACAAGCCAGTGGAGATACATAAATTCAAGAGATAATCCAGCTGATGACGCCTCACGAGGGTTACATGTGGAATCTTTCTTAAGATCAAGATGGCTGAGAGGTCCTGAATACCTGGGCAGAGAGAAAAAGACATGGCCAAAAATCACACAAGGTCTAGGAGAGATATCAGCAAATGACCCTGAGGTGAGAAGGGAGGTTACAGTCAACAGTATGAGGACTGAAAACCAACATCCGATATGCACATTAATCAAGTATCACTCATCATGGAACCAACTTCAGAGATCTGTGGCCTGGATATTTAAGGTGAAAAAACTACTTCAACTGCTAAGCCAACTAAGAAAGACACAGAGTCAGACACACGTGTCTTCAGAGATGAAGAAGAAACTAAAAGATGAGTACGGGACGCAAAACCTGTCAGTGGAGGATATGCAAGAGGCAGAGAGGGCTATCATTTGTTTTGAACAAGGATGCTACTTCAGCCATGAATTAACTTGCCTGAAAAATGGCAAGACCCTCAGTTCAAGAAGCACCATCCGCAAACTGGATCCGATTCTCCGATTCTTGATAATGGCATCTTGAGAGTAGGAGGCAGAATAAACAAAAGTGCAATGCCAGTGCACCAGAAAAATCCAATTATTCTCCCTAAAGGTTCTCACATATCTAACCTCATCCTACAACATATCCATTATCAGGTTGGGCACTCAGGAAGAAGCCATATGCTTTCCAGGCTAAGTCAAAAGTTTTGGCTCCCTCATGCAAACTCCTTAACCAGGAAGATTATCAGAAACTGTGAATTTTGCAGACGCATGCAAGCAAGACCTGGAGAACAGAAAATGGCAGATCTTCCTGAGGATTGTTTGTCTCCAGACCTACCACCCTTTAGTCATGTTGGCATTGACTACTTTGGTCCCATTGAAGTGAAGAGGGGCCGAGCTCAGGTGAAACGGTGGGGGGTCATTTTCACCTGCCTGGTGAGTCGAGCTATCCACCTTGAGATGGCAAACTTCCTAACCACAGACTCATGCATAAATGCTATACGCAGATTCATCTGCAGAAGAGGAGCAGTTATAAGTATCAGGACTGACTGTGGGACAAACTTTGTTGGGGCCCAAAGGGAACTACAAGAAGCTTTGAAAGAGCTGAATCATCAGAGGATTCAAAACACCTTTTTAACAGAGGGAATAAAATGGGTTTTTAACCCTCCTTTTGGAGCCCACCATGGCGGAATCTGGGAGAGACTGATCAGACTAGTCAAAAAGATCCTCACATCTGTTCTAAAACAACAAACACTCGACGATGAAACTCTATCAACAGCGCTGTGTGAGGTAGAAGCCATCCTAAATGATCGACCAATAACTACAGTGTCAAGTGACCCCAATGATTTGGAACCACTAACCCCGAACCATTTACTTCAGCTGAAGGCGAAGACAACTATGCCACCAGGAATCTTTGAGAAAAATGATCAATATTCAAGAATGAGATGGAGACAAGCACAGTATCTTGCAGATCTCTTCTGGAGACGTCGGACAAAAGAGTATCTTCCGCTCATGCAAGAAAGAATCAAGTGGAACAGCATAAGAAGAAACTTGAGTCTTGGAGATCTGGTTATTATTGTTGATAACACAGCACAGAGGAACTCATGGATTATGGGCCGTGTTGTAAAGACATTTCCAGATGCCAAGTGCTTTGTGAGAAGTGTTTTGGTTAAAACCAAAATCAGTGTGATTCAACGACCAATAGATAAGCTCAATCTTCTAATGGAGGCAGCAGGATGAATGGAGAGAGGTCGTAATTTTCCAGCCACCACTATGGACTGCGTCAGATATTCTGACATGATTATGAACTTTGATAAGACAGATGGTCATCAAGTCACTTATTGAACTTTGATTTGCTTTGTACAGCATGATTATTTGAAGAATATAAGTAATTTCCATTATGTAATTGTTCTATTTTGGCTCCTTTGAATCTTCTTTATGTAATTGTTTTGCTAAAGCCAACAATTAGGGGCCGGGATGTTGGAGCCTATTGATTCTTTGTATTTTGGAAATGCTAAGGATAAAGATGACTATTGTAGATGAACTATTATTATTTATTATAATTGTTTTTTGCTGCTCAGGTCCCTCCTCCTAGTCAGGCCATCCTCCTCCTGTGATTAGGGAGTGAGGACAGCTGGTTTCTTTGAGTCTGTTTTTTGTTGAAGGAGTGAAGGGAGTGAGGAGTGAAATAGTTTATCAACCACTAAATTAAGTTTTTTATTTTGCTTATTGCTTGAAGTCAACCTGGAGAATATTTCTGTTTTTGTAAATAAATCCAAAACCCTTTTGTTGAAACTGAAACCTCTCCGTGAGTGCTTATTATTTAGTGAGTCGTAGACCTCCTCCTCACAAACCACTCTGATGTTTTTTACCTTTTTTGGAAAGCAAGAGTAGCCATAACATAATGAATGGAGTGATTCCTGATAATGTTCCCTAAAGGAAGCATACATAAACTGAATACAAGTGGTCCTAGAACAGAACCTTGTGGGACTCCGTGACAAACTTTGGTATGTATGGAGGATTCATCATTGACATGAAGAAACTGAGATCGATCTAAAAAATACGATTTAAACCAGTTTAGGGCGGTTCCTTTGATGCCAATTTGATGTTCCAGTCTCCGTAAAAGAATTTGAACGTCAATGGTGTCAAATGCGGCATTAAGATCTAACAGGACAAGTACAGAGATGAGTCCTTTGTCTGATGCCATTAGGAGGTCATTTGTAACTTTGACTAGTGCGGTCTCTGTGCTATGATGCGCTCTAAATCCTGACTGAAAATCCTCAAATAAACTGTTCTTATGGAGAAAGTCACACAGCTGATTGGCTACAGCTTTCTCAAGTATCTTAGAGAGAAAGGGAAGGTTTGATATCGGTCTGTAATTGGCTAAAACCTCTGGATCTAGAGTGGGCTTTTTAAGAAGAGGTTTAATTACAGCTACTTTAAAAGACTGTGGTACATATCCTGATAATAGAATTAATCATATCCAATAAAGAAGGGCTAACTAGAGGTAAAACATCCTTGAGCAGCCTGGTTGGGATGGGGTCTAAGAGACAGGTTGATGGCTTAGATGAAGAAATTATTGAAATAATTTGATAAATATATATCTAAATATATATGTCTAAATATATATCAGGTTTTACAGCTGTTTCTGAACTTGCTGTGTAAGAAGGCAGATCAGTGCCTGTTGAGGGCAAGAGGTGATGGATTTTGTCTCTATTAGTTATAATTTTATCATTAAAGAAGCTCATGAAGTCATTACTACTTAGACCTAAAGGAATAGATGGCTCAATAGACCTGTGGCTCTCTGTTAGCCTGGCTACAGTGCTGAAGAGAAACCTGGGGTTGTTCTTATTTTCCCCTCTCTTTAGTGACGAGTACTAGGCTGCTCTGGGATTACGGAGAGCCTTCCTGTATGTTTTAAGATTATCTTGGCAGACTAAACGAGATTCTTCCAGTTTAGCAGCACGCCATTTGCGTTCCGATTTTCGTGCCTCTTGCTTTAATTTGCGAGTCTGCTGGCTATACCATTGTGCTAACTTCCTTTGTTTAATTATCTTCTTTTTCAGAGGTGCAATAGAATATCCAATGGTTTAAAATTGGCTGACAGACAAAAAAGCAGTTATGTTCAGCACAAATAAACACACCACCCCACCCCACCCCACCCCAAGCACCCCCGTAATCTCGCTGCGAATCACTGCAAGCCTTATTTGGTTTGAATATGGCCTTCAGATTTTCTGACATCAACTTGAAGAGGAGAGTTTCCAGAAACCAGAGTGCGGATCATGTCTGAATGCAGCCTAACAGCATTCTCTGCAAATTCTACAAGGGCTTCATCTTTATACTCTGTATACTGTAATCATTTTATCATTCATTGTAATTGTACAATATGTCTCTGTTGATTTGTTCTGTACATGTGACATCTATTGCATGTCTGTCCGTCCTGGGAGAGGGATCCCTCCTCTGTGGCTCTTCCTGAGGTTTCTTCCACCTTTTTTTTCCCTGTTAAAAGGGTTTTTTTTGTGGGCAAGTTTTTCCTCACTCGAACCGAGGGTCTAAGGACAGAGGGTGTCACTCCCTGTACAGATTGTAAAGCCCTCTGAGGCAAAATGTGTTTTGTGAATTTGGGCTATACAAATAAAATTTGATTTGATTTGATTTGATCTTAATGAATAAAAATTCAACCAAGTATATAAGAGAGAGTTGGGAAAAGGAAGCCAATGTCCCAGAGGATCTATGGCAGGGGTGGCCAACCCGTGGCTCGGTAGCCGCATGTGGCTCTTGGCCAATAAGAATGCGGCTTTCCAACTTAAATAAAAAAATAAAAAAAATAAAAAAAACTTTTATAATTTTTTGTGTGTCTTCCCTCTCCTTTTAATTATAGTTATGCTTGTGTGTATTGGGCTATTACTGCTTAAAAGAGCCACAAACAAGCCACGGAACCAATTATCTTGGGGTGGGGAGTGGGGGGGGGGGGGGGGGGGTACAACCTGCACAAGTTTTCCGATGTTTTCCCACGGCAAGCTGTCATTCATTCACAGAAATGACTAAATGCAAAGCTAAGCGCAAATATGAAGACGAGCACAGGACATTTCTTGAGGACTGGGAGGACGCTTACTTTTTCTGTTGAACGAAAAGGCAATCCTTTCTGTCTGATATGTGACATGTTGTTAGCACATTTCAAAGCTTCAAATCTTCGGTGCCATTTCAGCACGCTCCATTCAAACATCGACAAGGAATTCCCCAAAGGTACTGAACTTCGCAAGCACAAATTAAACACGCTGAAAAGTCAGGCAAAAAAACAGACCGAGATGTTCCAACAGTATGCCAAGCATGCTGAGACAGTGACTCTTGCATCCTACAAAGTGGCGTGTAACATTGCCCATGTTAAAAAAAAACATATGACAAAGGAAATTTTATTAAACAGTGCCTCACTGATGTGATTGAAACCTTGGCTCCAGAAAATGAAAAACTGAAAGATTCAATCAAAGACCTCCAACTGTCACGCCACACCGTTGAACACAGAATATCTGACATAAATATGGCAATTGAATCAGAGTTACACTCTGATCTTCAAAAATGTGCATATTTCAGTGTGGCATTGGATGAGTCTTGTGACATTCAAGACAATTGCACGGTCAATGTCATAAGATTGTGTGGTTAAAGAAGAACTTCTTGACATTGTACCGTTAAAGGACAGAACCCGCGGCATTGATGTGAAAGAAAAAATGTCTGATGTTTTTGAGAAAGCCAATCTGCTGATACAGAAGGTAACAGCAATAGCCACGGATGGGGCTCCCTCAATGATTGGATCTGTGACTTGTAGGGCTGTGCAAGGCTGATGACTCATTTCCAGAGTTTTGGAATTTCCACTGCATCATCCATCGGGAGCAGCTCGTGTCTAAAATGCTAAATTTAGACCACGTCATGTAGCCAGTGATGGAAATCGTCAACTACATCCGCATGCATGCTCTTAATCACAGGCAATTCATGAATCTGATCGCTGAACTGGAGCAAGAGCTGCCTGGTGACCTGCCGCTGCACTGTACTGTGAGGTGGCTTTCTAAAGGTAAAGTGCTTTCTCGCTTCTTTGAGCTTTTGGATGCGGTGAAAATGTTTATGGAGGAGAAAAAAAGAGACTATCCTCAACTATCAGACCCCAAGTGGCTTATGGCTTTGGCCTTTTTGGTTGACATGCTGTCACATCTGGACAAATTGAACCTGGATCTGCAGGAGAAATTCAAAATTCTGCCTGACCTGGTGCAAAGTGTGTTTGCGTTTACCAACAAACTGAAGCTCTTCAACACGCATCTTCGAAAAGGAGAATTGGCGCATTTTTCCACTTTACGCAAAGCAAGCAGTGCAGCCACCACTGCTGCCCTGAAAATGGCAACAGCTGGATACGCAGCGCTGCTTGAAAAACTTCAGGGGAGTTTTACGGCCCGATTCGAGGACCTACAGCAGAAAAGGCCACAGATCACATTCCTCATTGATCCATTTAATGTGGAGACGGACTGCTTAAAAGCCCCGCTTGTCACTGATGAAGCTGCGACAGAGATGGGGATGATTGAACTATCCGAGGATGATAGCTGTACTGAAGGAAGGGCTCCTTGAGTGCCTAAAAAAATGTGCCTATGGAAAAATACCCGAATGTCAAACAGGCTGCACTCAAGCTACTCTCAATGTTCGGGTCAACATACGTCTGTGAGTCCTTGTTTTCCACTCTGAAACTTGCGAAATCAAAGCATCGATCTGTTCTGACTGATACACGTGAAAGAACTGCTTCGAGTGGCCACAATGCGAGATTTGAGGAGGATTACTGAAGGCAAAGAATGCCAGAAGTCTCACTGAGTTCAAAGCAGCAATAAGGTAAAAAAAAAACAAACAAAAAAAAACTTTTCTCACATATTCTGTTTATTGGATGCTTTTGCAAATGTTTATATAAATATGTGGCCTTGCCTAAGTCCTCTGTTATATTTATATCAGTGACTGATTGAGTGAGTGAAATAACTGGCCACTGGTCTTGGTAGGCAGGACTTGCAGTGTGATGTGAATCTGGCTGAGCAAAAGTCTGGCCTGTAGTCTTGGGATGAGTTTAAGCCCATTTTTGTCAATCTCCTGTTTCATAGTGAGGGGTGTGTGACATTTGTGACATGTGTTGCTGAAATTCTGGAAAGCACTCATCAATACAAAATAAAGATCTTGAGTCAATCAATTGGTCCCTAAAGGTTTTGTCATTTTATTCTTGCAAGAAGAACAGTTCTACAAATGCACACGACAGTCTGCAGAAAATGTTCAGGGTGGGGCAGTCCCACGCTGATTCTTATACACGTCTAAGGAGTATTCGTCATTATTATGGTTTGCTTATCTAACTGATACAGGTTGCTACAATGGAATGTGCTCATCACTATCAAACCTCACTAACAAGCTCTGCTGGACCGTGTGAACCAAGGTCAAGTTTATACATCAAACGACTACTGCTACAAACAACTTGCATAAATGAGACAAAGATTTCTAAGTGCAAGGTACTGAGTAATGCCAAACAAGACTATAAGGCACACAGTGTTATACTTAAAAACTTTTCAGAATATTACTGAGATCAAACAGGGATATATATATGGTTAAAAAAGAACACACAATCATGTAATATAAATTTTCCATTACACATGGTAAATTGTTAATATTTCATTCTGTGTGTGTGTGTATTCGTATATGAGGGAGAGAGAGGGTGTGTGTGTTTGTGTGTGTGTGCGTGCATAATGTGGCTCTTTGCTGTACCACAGTAAAAATGTGGGCTCTAAGTCCCTGGCTGGTTGGCCACCCCTAATCTATGGCTTCAAATATACCTACCTCTACTAACTCCTTGTTTTGGAGGGATTTATGCTGAAAAATATCTCACTCGTTTTTTTTATTACCCCCAACCAAAAATGCAAATTCAGTGGGCCTCCGCACTCCTGTTCGAGGAAATGTGGATCTTCAGCAGGCCATGCTCATGTTTTCTGGACATGCCCTTTTATTAAGCCTTTCTGGAAAGAAGTGGGCCAGTGACCTGACCTGAGATTTGACTTCTCTTTCATCTTGATGTATCTTGGAAATATTCCTAAAGATCTCAGTAGGAGTGATTCATACCTTTCGAAGATCTTTTTAGCTGCAGGTAAAAAGAGAGTTACAAAATGCTGGCTCCAGAGCTGCTCTCCTAGCATCACCCTTTGTATTAGCATAATTAACTCTAATCGCATTATGGAAAAAAAATGTTTATTCTTTAACTACAAAAGAAGAAGGGGGACCCCTTGGGGTCAAGAACCCATACTTGTGCCTATTTTTTTGCTTAGCCTTATTTGTATCTATGTAAAAACTCCATCTTTTCCGTGTTCATATACACATAAATAAAGTTTTTTTTTTTTTTTAATTCAATTCAATTCAATTTTATTTATATAGAGCCATATCATAACAAACGTTATCTCATGACACTTTTCATACAGAGCAGGTCTAGACCGTACTCTTTATAATATTATGATTACTGTCAAGTATCATAATATTTACTGTCAAGAGACAGTACTCAGGATCATTAACTTGAGGAGTTTATGATCCTCAAGTGCCGGCCTTTCTACTTACCGAGGAGTTTTCAGCCATCCTGCTAACCGCAGTTTACATCCCTTCCAGCTCCAACAACAGTGATAGATAGAATGATAACAATGATGATAGACAAGGCACTGAGTGAACTGTACAATGCCATCAGTGATCAACAGTCAGCCCATCCAGAGGGACTTCTCATCATGGCTGGCGATTCTTTATGCAGACCTCAAAACAGTAGTAGTGTTGGGAAGTTCGAGTCTTTTAACTGACTCAGATCACTGACTCTTGGACGGTAAAATGAACAAATCTTTTTTTGAGTCATTTCGTTCATTCACTAGTGCAGAGCTGTAAGCCCTCTTGTGGCCAATGTAAACGTGACAAATGAACGAAAGACCGATCCGTATGAACAAACTGCTATGTGTACTGCTCCTTACACAGCCTGAGCGGCCTGTCACGTGACAAATGAACGATCCGAATGAACGAACTGTTTGTGCTGACTGCTTGTCACACAGCCTGAGTGGCCATGCAGCTGGCTTGTGGCAGGAGAACGTACTGCATGAAAATGAACAAATCACTCACTGAGACGACTCATTACTCCTGAGTCATATAAAAGATTAGTTCATATCGTACGTTCACGACATACCACTACAAAACAGTGCTTCCCCAGTTATACCAACATATTGACTTTCCAACACGGGGAAACAACACACTGCACCTGGTTTCAGCTGGATTCACAACAGAGGTTTTTTTCATTTATTTGAGTGGTGGTCATCCGTTTAAACCTGATCCAACTTTTGGAAAAATGGAGCCCGATGTCACACTAAGATCTGTCAAACCTCCACAGACAGCCTTAAATGTCTCTGAAGCAGAGACTCCAGGTGGATTCATGGACTAAACTCTGATAATCTACCTGTGTGTGTGTGTTCTAACTTTATTTCATGTACCAGCTTCTAACTTGAGTCTGACTCACAATTTATGCTGCAAAATAGTGACACGAAGAAGTTTAATTTGATTTGTGATCTGAGAGAGAGAGCGAGCGAGAGAGAAAGAGAGAGAGAGTGCTTTGGTCGAGAGACATACAGTAACAATAACAGTGAGTCAATCAGCAAAAATAATAAAAAGTTATTTCCTGATTGTTTCACAGCGATTACACACAGCCTTCTACAACCATCACATCAACATCCAGGAATATTCAGATACTGTTACTGCCTACATCAGTAAATGCATCAATGATATAACAGAGACCAAGACCATCACAGTAAGGGGCCAACCAGAGACCATAGCTGATGGGGGAAGTCCATGGGTTACTGAGAGACCAGAACGCTGCCTTCAGTGATGATTGGTCAGCAAGAGCCAACTTGTCCCGTGGCATCAAATTAGCAAAGAGGCAGTACAGTAGAAGGATAACCCACAACTTCAGCGACAGCAGAGACACAAAGGGCCTGTGGCAGGGGACCGCCCACCACAGACTAGTGATGGAAAACATCATGAAGTCAAGGAAAAATGTGAAGAAGAATTCATAAGGAATTAGGAGAAGGCGAGAGCAGTGCTCAGAGAATCTGACAGCACTTACACTTAGACTACGTCATCATGCAACGGCGAATGTTATTGATGTGATCTATGTTAAAACTACAAAGTTCAGAAGATGGACTACAAAACACACATCTGAAATATGATGAAGAAAATACATCCTGACATATAGAAAACCTGAAGCCAAGTAGCGTCCATCTGGGCCCAACCTGTAACCTCTACTGGGCTGGTCCCTTGATCAAGGTAAAACACATTGGGGGCAGTGTAGACTTGCTAAATGAGAAACCAAACAACATCTAGGAATCACCCCAACCCCATTGTTTAGGTCTTGAACCTTCCTCACATACCAAATGTGTGTTCTTGCCCTTTTTGTCTGTCTGGCTCCAACTTCCAGACCTCATGTAAGTGTCTACCCTTTGTCACCTACCCCCCTCCTTTCCCGCTACCCTTGTTGCCCAATCCTTTCCCTTACCTTCCCCACCTTTTTCTCCATCCCCATTTACATATTGTGTAACCATGGCTGTTTTCTGTATAAAAGTTTTTCTCTTCATTTGCTCATGGTCAACTCACTGGCTCAGATACCTTCTGTGACCGTAGGTTCACCAGTGTGCTGGCATGCTTCTTAATAAACACACCACCACAGAAAACATCTCAACTGGACTCGATGATTTCTTCGACAATTTGGTGCCGTGACCCAGATGGCAACACACTTCCACGGAGACTCCTCTTTGCAGACCAAGAACACACCAGCGACCTGAGAATCCAAATTAAACTAAGAGGTAAGGGGCCCTTTTGAAAACCCAATTCCTGTTGCTGTGTGTTGTTGGAGGTCTGTGAAGCTGGAGTCCCAAAGAAGGACGCCATCCAATTTTATGTAAGTTTGCTGTGTGGCTGTGAATTAGTTCTGCCCTGGTTGGTATGTTTGGGAATGGTTGCATTTTCAAAATCTGAGAATCTGTCTTGGTTGAAATTGTTTGCCTCTTCCTGGCCTTAGAATCTGACTTGCTCTTCTAATGGTGTAACATTAAGGTCTTGGCTAGGACTACAGAAAATAGAAAAAAACAGATAGTTGAATCTTGTGAAAGACCAGGTATATATGAGTTCTGTGATTCTATTTTCTTTAGAAGTCGACGTGTGATTTGTGACTGAAAATCAGTGATTTAGAACACTGTAGTCGTCCCGGGTGTGGAAGAGATGTCCAGAGAGTGCCAAGAGAACACTAAAGATAGTGAGGCACTAGAGGCCTGGGGCCTGGTGGAAAAGCAGCTGGTGGGAAGAAGTAGGGATCTGATTCGCTCTCCCAGGGAGGACTCGTTCTCCCAATACTTAGCGATATATTTCATTTCTGTAGGGATCTGATTTACTCTCCTTACGCGAATAGGAATGACTTGTGTCTTCTGAGTAGAATGTTGATTGAAAGAATTGGCAAGTGATTTGAGGGTATGAGTAAGTGTTTATGAAAGTGTGTGGAGGGATCATTTGGGAAGACAATGGGAAGGTATTTTAGTAGAGGGTCTGAGATTGGATTTACCGGTCTTGTGAAGTACACGTATGATGATTGTGGTACCAAGTGTTGTTTGTTCGTGTTAAATTTGTTGTAACGTGTTAAAACGGTCTTCTCAAATTCCCCAAAACGGGTCATTCCACCGGATCAGATTTGAAAATCTGAAAGAGAGATTAAGTTCTCATCCAGATTGAAACAAGCTCTTACATTCTCTCAGACTTTGGAGAGATGAAAGCAGGCACCATAATGCAGAATCTCAAAAAGATTTGCTTACAGATCAAAATGTTAATGTTAAAAGTTAATGCACAATAATAATAATAATAATTAAAAAAACAAAAAAAACAACGCAGAGTTAAAACAGTGCAGTAACTGGAACAAAACATAAAAAACCTTTTTTAAAAAAGTCTTCCGGAAGCAACAAAACAAATGATTAAATCAAAAGATTTAATTTGTAGAACTGTTTTGTCATTTTGTTGATGTTTGTCATTTCATATGTGTCTGTCTGTTACTTTTGTGGAAGGGAATGCCTTCTATTCTTTTAATCTTATTATTTCTTCTTATTATTTGTTATTTTGATAAAATGATGATCTGAGGTTACAAAAAGACTATTGTTGTATTGTTGAGTATTTTTTGTGGGTCAAAATGTAATGGTTTTTGAAGTGTCTCACTACACAGGCAGAGCAAGGAGGATAAATGGCAGAGGAACACTCAGGAGAAGGAAGTTCAAACCAAGCTGTGGGACTAGAAGTCATTCACACCTTGGACAAAGACCTTCCTGAAACAAAAGCACTGGGAAATTCTTCAATTGGTGAGCCAAATTTTGGTGAGAAAATTTCTAAATTGCAATTTGCAGCGACCCAGTCAAAGCCTACCCTGTCTATGGCACCTCCAGCAGAAAGGCCAACACATTTGATCTAGGCTCTTCCTATTAAACTGGAAAAGCAAACAGTGTTTGTTTTAAAGATAGATTGAATAGAATTTTAGCCACATCTCAGCATTAGATCAAAGGCATAGTTGTGTATGCAAACATTAAATATAGATGTGTATATTTATTGCAGTCAGTGAGAGGTATGGATTTTTTGTTGCAGTTGGTGTAAATGTGATAATCACTTTTATAATTTTGGTAATGCATGTCTTTTATTACATAGAGAATGATGTGGACGGAGAAACAGTGGATCGTGGTCTTACAGAAGCAATGATTGCTTACCTCTTTGAAAAGTCATTCAAAAAGCAATTGAAGTTCCGAGATTTTGTGAAGCAGAATAAGTTGGTAACCCTGGATTTGGAGGTGCTGACACCGTTGCCAGATGTTGAACCTCAGTTAATTGAACCTCAGATTGTCGACACTCAAGCCTCCTCAATGGCAACACGGTATGTGGTGGAGTTTAATACTACTACTCTAACTATTCATGATCATTTCTTTGTTTTATTAAATAGCTGGACAGCGTGAACTGTTTTCATGAGGAGGAGGCTTTATGTCATGTTTTGCATTAATACAACAGATTCATCTCTATTTTACTTTGCAGTGCGGGGATTCCAGCTATCATTTCCATTCCACGGTTTCCAAATGATGTGCAAGCAAAATTGGATGCCAAGGAACCATGCCACAAGGTTCCAAAATACAGGCACACAATAGTGCGCAGTTTGTATGATATGATGGCTGGCTATACAATGTAAGTGACAATTTCAGTGATTAGATTACAGTTAAATTAGAATTTGCAAATACAAAATTATGCCATACTATAATAATACATGTTGTATCTCACAAATGACCCCCAACCCACAGGTTTCCAAGTAACACAGACTACGTTAACGTTGCCAAAGCATTGATCCTGAAGTACCCTTTTTTGAAAGATCTTGATGGCAATGGCTACGTAAGTATAGATAGATGGAATATGATTTTGAAAATATTTGTTGGTGAAGAAAAAGAAATGATCAAGTACAATTAGTTTGAAACTGTATGATAATTGACAGTTCTAAATGTCGGGGGTGTGTTTCTTTCCTGCAGCACACTTGGCACGTCACTCAAACGAAAATTCAAGACAGAGCGTGCACCGCTGGTTGATGACACAGAAGTGAGAAAGTACAAAGAGAAATATGCCTGCTCCAAGAAATCAAAGGCGACTGACGAATCTGCAGCCGTGAAACGTCATCGAGCAGCATCATCATCAGTAAGTCATGTTCATGTTCCCATTGAATTGGACTGCTGGACACTATACAAAATAATCACTGGTGTCAACTTCAGGTTAAGGGGAGTTCCATTACAGTAACAGCCCAGATTCAATTGTATTGTGTGTAACTTTCTGACTTTGGATATGTGTTTCATGGTTGTCATGTATGGTTGTCTTTGTCCTCTACAGTTTGCTGTTATCGGAGAGGATGTCACCTCCATTGAGGCACACATAAAAGTGTTAACGGAAGAATATAGAAAGATGCAGCCCGATCTGAACATCGTCCGAGACCGTATGAGAAGAACATTTGCGTGGAGAAGAAAGGAAATTGTGGAGGGAGGTTCAGTGTTTGACATAATTAAGAAGTATCCATTTCTGTCCACAATCTCTGGTGTAAGTTTTTAGAATAGAATTGAATGCCTTTTTAACGTGCACATTTTTGAAATTACTCAAATTACCAAATAAGTGAGCCACCCCATCAAAATGTCAAAGTTTAATGTAACTTGATGGAAGTGTACATATATATACATTTTGCAGCCTTAAATCCTGTTTTCTCTTCTTTCCCCCTGATCTTGTTGGTATTTTCCTCCTCTTAGTTACATGATGAAGTGGACACCATGCACTCTTCCATTGCGCCAGTCTGTCGGCGCTTTAGCGACAACCTAACTGCAGTGCTTCCGAAGCTCCTGAGTGTAGTGAAGGATTCCTCTTCACTTAAGACAATCTACCTGGATGCAAGAGCTGATGTCCTGACTGAGGATCATGCAGGTACTGATCACCTCTACAATTCTCTATCAGCTTAATTTTGATTGCCAAAGGGCAGTTAAATGTAACTCCTTGTTAGTAAAGGTTTTCACAAACCCCAGTTTAGTGATTCAAATCAAATTGTATTTGCTTGTTTTTTTTGTTTTGTTTTTTCCAAGTCATTGACTTCAGAGGTGCCATTGTCCTCCTGCCGTCAATCTTCAAAGAAAAGATTGAAAACTTGATCATTCGGGGACAGGTAAGATAATTAAACTGGTTTAGGTAACATTTGAATGCTTGGTTGTTTGTACTTCTTACCAATCTCCCCCTTTTCTTTTTTTGCTCCCTCTTTTACTGTACAGGATGAGCCAAACACCCCTTACCCGATTATTCAACTAAAGGACCAAGATTGGAAGACCATTTTTACTGGTAGATCTGAAGGTGTCATCAAAGTGGATGGCGTTGAGGTGTGCTCCTGCAACGGAATTGAAGAAGCATTCAACGCAGTGTTTTGTATGTATTTCGTGTTCAACATGGAATATCCTTCCCACCTGAAAAACACAATGACATTCTTCCAGAGGATTATTGCCCAGATATTGCTGGAGGGAGAGAAGGTCTCCACACCTGTTACCCGCGTCATTAACCTCCTATACTAAATAACATGCCACCACTACATCAGTGTACTAAGTGTTTGCGCAGAACTTTTACCATCACAAAACTTATTCAACATGTTGGACTCGTTCATGCCCACGAACCCAATTTCAACATCACTTGTGGTTTATCAGACTGTCAGTCAGCATTTTCAAAGTACCACTCCTTTAGACGGCATGTATACAGGAAACATAAAGAAAGCTTTTTTCACACAGAGGAAACTGACATAGAAGAGCAACCCAATCTTGAACACTCTGCCTCCGAATCAGTCCAGCATACACCAAGTGTGGAACTACTTCTAGATGGTCTTAAAGATCATTTATTCAGTTTTGTTTTGAAGTCCAGAGAAAAACATGCCCTTCCCCTCTCTGTACAGGAGGACATTGTGGATGATCTTCAATTTCTTCTGTTTTTTCAAAGAAAACTACAATGCCTTTATTTTGTATCATCTTGAAAAGAACAGTTTTAATGTGACTGAATGTGAAGAGCTGAATAGTGTTATGTCCTCTAAAGACTTTTTTGACAAGGCATGTGAAACAATTCGTTCTCCATATATGATAAAAAGTCACTGCAAATCTAAAATGGGCTTTATCGAACCAGTTAGTTATACACTTAGAGGTGCTTCAGGGAACAAAGTCGGACATTTTTCTTATGTGCCTGTCACTCAAGTGCTCCCAAAATACTGTTCCCTCGAAGATGTATGGGAGCAAATAGTTGCAAATGTTACAAAAGCTAGAGATGGTGAGGTTTTGGGAGAGTACACTGATGGAGAGTACTTCAGGCAGCATCCATTCTTTCAAGACAATCCACAGGCTCTTCGACTTCATTTTTATGAAGACGAGTTTCAAATTGTAAATCCTTTAGGGTCCAAAAGAAACAAATACAAGCTTTGTGCATTCTATTACACTATAGGGAACATTGGTGATAGACATAGATCAAGCTTGAGCCATATTCACCTTGTGTTAATGGTCCGTCACATCCATATGAAAGAATTTGGATTAGCTTACATCCTGCAACCAATCACAGATGACCCGAGGGCTCTGTCTAGTCATGGTTTCACTATATGTTTTAAGGGAATAGAGCACACAGTAAAAGCTGCCCTTGCTACATTTTCCTGTGATAACCTGTCTGCTCACATGATCGGCGGGTATTCATTGTCCTTCAATTCAGGCAGGATCTGTCGGTTTTGTATGGCGTCTTATTCTGAAATGAAGAAACACTTTTGTGAGGACTCCTTTGTGTTGAGAACCACAGATGTACATACTTACCATGTTGAGAGTGACATTGATGACCATGACAGACTGCGCTTATATGGTGTCAGAGGCCAGTGTCCATTTAATGTACTGGATTACTTTGATGTCACCAAAGCTTTCCCCCCTGACGTCATGCATGACGTATTGGAAGGAGTGTTGCCACTCGTTATGAAACTGGTCATCGCTGAAGCTCGGAAACAAAGGCATATAACCATTCATGAATTCAATGACGGACTAAAAGAGTTGTCATTTGGGAAAAATGATGTAACAAACAAGCCAGTGCCTTTAACAGACATATCACTGCAGAAGTCCATAGTTGGATCTGCAAGCCAGAAATGGTGTCTGTTTAGGCTTTTGCCTATTTTGATGGCTCATCGAGTGCCGCCTGGTAGTGCTTACTGGAATGTGTACTTGCTCAGTAGAGAAATTGTGGAGATTATTTTTGCTTCACAAATCAGAAAAGATGATCTTTGTTATCTCAAAATCTGTATTGAAGATTTCGTAACAGAGTTGACCAACGTCTTTGGAAATGTATTAACACCCAAATGCCACTACCTAATTCATTATCCGCGATTGATTGCAATGTATGGACCTCTACGTTTCTTATGGTGCATGAGATACGAAAGTAAGCATCAATATTTTAAAGAGATATCAAAGAATAGTAAGAACTTTGTAAACATTACTCACACTCTGTGCACCCGACATCAGTTTAAACAATGCTGGGAGTTTTCTTCTGTTGTATTGAGTGAAGTCCAACAGTAGAAGCACATGTACACCATTTTCAGTAGACTTGCAGAACACTTTGAAGACACACGATGTCTTCCATGATGTGCAGTTTGAGGGAAAAATGCTCCAACGTGTTTCCCAGTTACAAGTGAATACTGTGAAGTATGCCCTCGATGATGTTTTTGTTATTGGTCATGTCCATGCTGAAAAAATCCCATTATTTTGGAGGGTAAAGTACATTATCAATGTAGACACATGCTGGGTGTTATGTGGAAAAATTTTGCATCCGTTCTCTTTTGACAGTCACTTGCATGCGTATAGGGTCAGATTTGACAAACACTGGACAGTGTGGCATGGTACCTTTTAAAAGGACTGTTTAGTACCTATGAAGGGTACTAAATTGTAATGATTTACACAGGTACATTCTAGTCATCAAAAGGTACACAAGTATACCTTAAAGGGTACAGCTGACTGAGGTACATAAATGTACTTGTACAGATGGGTACATTATTGTTCTTTTAAAGGGTACTGCCCCAGCGACAAGCATTTGTACCCATCTAGGTACACCGTGGTACTTCCATTTTTGACTGTGTACTGTAATCATTCTATCATTCCTTGTAATTCATTGTCATTTTATCATTCATTGTAATTGTACAATATGTTTTTGTTGATTTGTTCTGTACATGTGACATCTATTGCACGTCTGTCCGTCCTGGGAGAGGGATCCCTCCTCTGTGGCTCTTCCTGAGGTTTCTTCCACCTTTTTTCCCTGTTAAAAGGGTTTTTGTGGGCAAGTTTTTCCTCACTCGAACCGAGGGTCTAAGGACAGAGGGTGTCACTCCCTGTACAGATTGTAAAGCCCTCCGAGGCAAAATGTGTTTTGTGAATTTGGGCTATACAAATAAAGTTTGATTTGATTTGATTTATTTGTGAGGGTTTTCTTATCCACCTTGTATATTGTGACTGTAACAAGTGAATTTCCCCAGTGTGGGATTAATAAAGTATATCTTATCTTATCTTATCTTATCTTAACCTTTCCTGCTCAGCTGTCAGACCATGGTCGAGCAGCACAGGGGAGATGCTGTTTGTACCAACTTCAGGGTTATCCTCCTTTCATTTCCCACAGCAGTGCAATGATACACGAGCGACACACTGTTACAAACTGCAATCTCAGTCCTCCTGTCTGGAGGACAGCCAGGTGGGATTGAGATGTGGGTGCCTCCCACTGATCCTCCCACTATATAGGCCTGAATGAGGCCTTCCGGCCCTTTTCTCCCTTTGTCTCCAGACTCTGCATGTGTTGGTGCTCAACAGAGTTTGCCATGTGTGTTTTGACTCACTTCATTGTAAGTATTTTAACATATTTCAATGCATTACTTTATAACATGACCAAGTTTAGAGAGAAACTTTCAGTTTGATTTACTTTATGGATGATGCCTTAAGCATTTTTGATTTAGAATATTAATTGTATTTTGTTTAATGGTATTTTGTTGCATTTACCAGGCATGATTTACATGTCCTTTCCTTTCTTTTAGAACCATGGCACTTGATAGCATCAGCACTATTTGTTGAGACAAAATAAACAAAAGAAAAGCAACCTCTGTTTCCTGGTGGTTTGTGCTTCAGTTGAACCGTGATATCCATAACAGACACTGTAGCCTTTTATTTAATCATGTACTTAAACACACACTGTACATTTCTTTATAACCGAACTTCTACCGCTAACCTGCTCTGTTGCTCTGCCATACACACACATTCATTCCATTCGTCCCTGCCATTCACTCACTCTCGCTTGACCACTCACATTGTACACACTGCTCTATCCCTGAAGGTCACCACACTACTCTTATAACACTGGGAAAAAGGATAGTAGTATATCAAAATATTGCAGAAAACTTCATTCAGTGTAGCACTATCAGAGAAATTAATTATTTTTCTCTGTTGTTTGGAATAAAAATAATCAAAGATCTCTAAGTAATTGATTAAAATATATCCATAATAATTAAGAAATGTACTTGTACTTCTTGTTTCTTGTTTTTGTTTTTTTAATTTATTTCTCCACTTTGTCCAAATTATTTTGGGGGCCACATCAAACTGATACGGTCCCCGGAACTGAGGTTCCCCACCCCTGTAAAGCATGCCAACCAGCCCTGGACTCCAAAACACAAAACTTCTTGTGGAAAATGGCTTACATACCCTCCCACTCCCTGCAAGGAGCCATCCTGTGTATAGCTCTCTCCTTGCGACCCACCCAAGCCCCAAATAGCGGACGGAACAAGTACAGACCATCTAATGGTGAATAATTTACATTGCAAACACAAATATTACAACAGTGAGATAAGAATTGCTTCATGGAAGCTGTAGTATGTCTGTACAACATTGACAACAATATCTCCTGCATCTTTACAGTAAACATGATCTATTAACGTACCTCTTTCCGTTGTAGCTGCTTGGGAGGGTTTTGTGGGATTGCATGTCCTCAAAGTGAGCATTCAAACTCTGTACATTGTGGAGTGCAATTGTGCAGACCGTGTCAATGTCAGATGAACCAGGACTTCTGAAGTTGAACTTTGGCAAGCTCTTCATGGCCCGTGTCTACTTTGTCATCAAAAAATATAGCTGACTCTTTGAAGTCCTCGATAATCAGTCCATCAAGAGTTCTCACACGACTCAATGCAACATATGCTTGCCCTGCAACAAAGATTTTGTTGAGTGATACAACAGCTCTGTCAACAGTAAGGCCTTGACACTTATGTACCGTCATTGCCCAAGCCAGGGAGAGCGGAAATTGCCTTCGTATTCCACCAGCATTTGATACTTGATCCTCTTGTACCTCCACAATTGTAGAGCGTTCACAACTTCTTTTGGATTTTGACCTCTGCATTTTTCCAACATTAGCGTCTTCAAACTCAACATGGATAGCAATAGGAATGTCATCCTCATCTTGACCATTAACAATTTCCACAACCGTACCACACACACCATTGACAAGGCCATCAGACACGTCTATGTTTTTCTTCAACATCACCTTTGCTCCAATGCCCAATGACACACACCTTGGCAAGCATGAGTTGAAAACCTTTGTATGGAAGCCTACTTTCTGTTCCATTCTTCCAGTTTTTGGATTCCGTGTGAAATCTTGGGCGCGTATGCTGATTGCATCTGGGCAATTTTCATGCAATCTGGTAATATTGTATTCATCAACCTCTGCATTTGTAGCATATATGTGAATGTCTGTAGAGTCTTCACCAGTTTCACGTTGCTTTAATGCAAGGACATCATGCCCACTGAGACTTTCATTCTTTTTACGAACTCTGAGGCGATTCAGAATCTCCGCAAAATCTGCATTTTCCTGCCTCACAACTTTGTTAAGCTCCGCAACTTCAAAGTTGTTGTCCCACATGTTAGCTTCTGTGTTGTCAGAAAAAAGAGGTGTGCCTTTGACAGGTCTCAACTGAAAGAAGTCACCCACACAGATCAAGGAAACATTTGCAAACAATGAATAATCACCAGCCTGCTTGATTTGACGTAGCCTGCCATGAATGTAGGCCAAAAGACGGTGATCAACCATCAATCAATCAAGAGGTTCATAAGGCATTTTAACATTCGCACCAATGGAGAACTTACTGTGAATACTTGCAGCACCAATGTTATATGCAGCCACATCAGTGGGTGCTGTAAGTAGCACAGTGATATCCTCGGGATTGTCAGCAATTTGTGACAGTAGTCGTGTAGATTCGTAGAGGATCGTTTTGATCAAATGGGATTTGCCTGTTCCTGCTCCACCAGTAATGAACAGTCACAACGGTTCAGGATTCTGTCCAAAGAGTTTCTGCAGACACCACTGACGAACAGCATAAAATATTGCTGCCTGATCTTCATTCAATGATCACAATAAACCTAGTGCAGCCTCTCGGGGTATTGTCATGTGATTAGTTTCCAAAGTGCATGTTGTCTGTGGGTTTGCTGTCAGGTCAGGAATAAGATCAGCAACATCATCACCACATTCTTCATCATCTACAGCTTTGTCTTTCATGAGATCCAAACAACTGAGACGTTCTCTTTCTGTTTCTGGACATATCTGAGCCCAAGCATCTTCTAAATCAATGTCGTCATCCAGCAATTGCTTGGCTTTGTCAATCTCGTCACTTTCTTTTTCAAATAAAGCTTTGTTGTAGTCCACAATTGACTGCACTCTTTGGATGTCAGTGCCACATTTCACCGCACCACTTTTGTAAAATTGTTCATATGTATCAAACTGAGGCGGTCTGAGGTGCAAGTCTTCATAATAAGGCAAAAACAGCTGCAGCAATGAATGGAAGTACTTTTCTGATTTTTTTGTGGGTGAAAACCTTGGATACCTCACAACAGCAGGCTGTGTTCTGGTCCTTTTTATGATGAAGCCAAGACTGTTGTTGAGTTGTATCAAGTCCTGTGAATCTCTTTCGTCCTCTGACTTTGAAAGAACTCTGTATTCAGAGCAAAAGCTGGCAAGGCATAACTCTTCCATTTCTGCTGCTCTTGTATCGTTCCACTACATTAGTCATCCAAATGCTACTCTCATCATCAGACTGTTGGAGCTGAGCTTTAGCTTGGAGCACATGCAAAGGTAAACTCATCCTAACAGGATTCTCGCAGACAGGAATAAACTGTACTTCACAAGAACATTCCTTCAAGTGCATATGTGCCAATCGATACACTGCCTCTTCAGCTGACACTGCTCTGTTGTGCAGGTAGACACTGCCGAGCTGCTTGAACGCAGCTTTTGCATCAAGATTGCCATTCATCGCCTCATTCTGTGCACGCTGTAACAGCAAACCCATTTCTTGCTCTGCTTTTGTGATGTATGACAGTAAATAGACCACAACAGAAAAGGCGTCGGTGACATACTGAATATCCATGTTGCCTTGCCAAGCACGCAGTAAGTCCTTATTGTACTGGTTCACCCAAATATCAGACAAATTTCGCTTATGGACAATGCTTTTCGTTTTGGAACATTGGTTGTATGCTCTCTCAAACAGGCTTTGATGTATCCCAAGAGACTCAAAAAAAGCATCAGTTGTTTCATAATTCAGGTCAGGATTGGTAAATGCTGTTTTCACTTTCTTTATGATTTCACTGGCACTGGTATTTTTATCTTTTTCATTCAAGTCCTCTGAGTTCGCACCTCTTGTAAAGAAAGTACGGCAAAAATTGAATCGGCACACTGTAGTTTGTGCCGATTCAATTTGTTTTGTGCTGTGTTTTTGTACGCTGTTCACAACCTCATGAAGCTATGCATCAGACTCTGGTGGAATGTCACAGGAAATGTATCTGTCTATGAAATTTACCACGTCAGCATCACTGTCTCTATCAATCTTTGGTGCATTTTCCACCCAAAAAAGGAGGAGAACCACACTGTTGGAATTCAACTCAATAGAAGTAGTCCTTTATTTTCCCTATGGGTTCAGCTGGTGACAGGATTACGTCACGAAGAAAACAATGCCATCAATGGTCAAACATGCTTGCTGCAGTAACTGGATTTCTTCCAATCAGCGCACATTTTTGAGACCAGTCAAGATCCTCCACAAGTGTTTGTTTACCTTCCAACCTCAGAAGAGAGCCAAGCATTTTGGGCCATCTCAGATCAGCACTTGACATGCATATGAAAAACGTTGGAATTGACAGTTGTCGGATCATACTGAACAAATCTTTCTGTACTGACATCCAGTAAGGTGGGGTTCCACGAATTCCTCGCAAGAACTTGTAGCCTTCATCATTTCGTAATATTTTACTTAGTGAATCTGAGTTCAACGACATGTCTAATGCTTCTGTCAGAGATGACTTGCTACCACCTTTGCGCATTGCCACTGATACACCCGATACGACTTGATGCACTTCTGATATGTATTGCGCATAAAAAATGTAGTCTGTGTTGCGACCAAAACGTCCATCAGCGTTGAGAATGCGATAGTTCAGGTAACGTGACAGAGTTATTTTTGACTCCCTTTCATCGTGGAATGTAGGTCCACCCAATGGAAACAAGACAGGAAAGCATTTGGCCTCATTGGTTTTATCAGACAGCAACCAAACTGGACTGTTGCCCTCAACTGGTGCCAGGCTCAGTATATCCTGGAAATTCTGATCAATGATCTCTGAACCCATATTGACAGATTGCAATGATGTGTCTGACAAGATGCCACTCTGGTCTTTAATGTAGGTCAGATCCTCCTCTGCTTGCTCTTCAAGGTTATTTTCATCATCACTGTTAGCTGACAGCTGTTGGATGTCCTCATTTGCCTCACACTGATCACTTCCATTCAGAGTATTTACCCATTCATCATTAAAAATCACATCATCATACCACTTACTGTTTGCCATTAAATACCTCAGTGCACTCCTTACACGATCAGTGTGGACATACATGTACTCATAATGACCTTTGTATGTCAACTTGCGTTTGAGTTTGACTCTTATCATTTTGTCATCACATTCGTTCCTTGGAAGAATATTTGTCACACTAGTGTTATCAACAGGGACAGAGACACATGGACCATGGCAAGCTCTTTGGCGGCCTCGGGGCAAACACAGCAGCTTCATGAAAGGAATGTGACGAGCAATGAGATGTTCCTCAAAAGAGTTCAGAGACATTTCAGCTCAGGTGGAATTTCATCCAAATGCATTTTGTTGGTTGGTTGTTGGTTTTCCTCCAAGCATTTTCCGATGGCAGGAATGGCAAACCCACAATTTGCTAAAAGGACTATCAGACAAATGACATTCCTTCCCACATTCAATATCACAAACATGTAAATATTGCAATGTTATACACCTATTAGCCAGCGCAGCAACCTCTGGTCCTTTGCTTTCATAACAATGTCTTTTACACTCAATCACTTGTTTCCTGAAAAGTAAGCGATGACAAACTGAGCATACGTATTCAGGACCACGACTTACCTCTTGACTAAAACTGATCAATGACAAAGTCAATGTCTTGTTGCTTCTTCCTCATATTTGCATAACTGTCACTGGTACTCTTAATTTTATTTTCACGGATTTCATCATATTCATGATATTGCATCCTGCTCCTCTCTTCTTTTGAAACATGATGTTGCTCTTGTACTTCGTATGACTGTAATTACGAACTTCATTTTGAAACAAGATATTGTCTTTGTACTTCGTATGACTATAATCACGAACTTTATTTTGAAATATATTTGTCTTATGAGTGTTTTTTGAGGATTCACACTTTGATTTCTTAAAATTTGGATCAGTATTGTATTTTTTTTTACGCTGTGCAAGTGTATGTGCCTTGAACTGCACACCGGTTTTATAGTTTGCGTTGAAATAATCACATTTCTTTTTCCGAAACTCAGAATTTTTGCTGTTCTTATGAAAATGTTCAAGAGAACTCGCACATTTGGCATTTCTAATGCACTCATATTCATCATATTTCTTCTTTTCATTCTCACTTTTTCGCTTCTTGACATTGATGTCACTACACCGTAGACGTTCTTTTTCTGCCGTCTTATCTCAGTGACCTTTCTTTTCCGCTGGGGTCGTAACGGTCCATCACTGATAGACTGGCATGTTCCGGCACAAGGAATCTGTGTATTTCTGTTTTTGACACGTTACAATCTCATAATGATTGGCAGTGTGATTTAAATATATACAGTTTTGAATGCATTGGTGTACAGTAGGTCTGTGCATGTTCCATCTCCCGTCATTTAAGGTAGAGATAGTAGTTTGGAATAAATCTGCAGCAGCAAATATGTCGATCTCCTTTGCCCAGGTACCACAGTAGTATATCCTTGATTTTGTTACATAATCCTGCACAGATGTATATTCATCTCTTAAATAAGTCTCAAACTTGTTGCTGTACTTCTGGAGGTGTGTTGCATCACAAAGCATTATCATAATCGTCAACACAAACAAATCCAGTGTAAGACTCAGCAAAGTTTATTGCAAAATCACAATTCCACACTCTGTGTTGCCTGGGCAATTCTGACACAGCAATGTACCCCCTTCCTTCAACATGGTCTCTTATTTGATCCTGTGCTCTCATTGACTTGTACAGCAAAGTTCCCTTTATCAAAACATCATCCAGGTCTCCAGTTTCCCAGGTCCAAGCCTTCATCTGAGATTTCAGAACAGCTGTCAGACTAATGGCACCGCACTGCTTGTTGCCCACGTTTCCAAATCGTGAATCACCTTGATGAAAGGAGCCCGTCAGCATAGACCTCTCTGGAAAATCATCAGGCTGAGTCAAAGGGACACAATCATTAGTAACATTGGGTTCATTCTTACAAGACACATCAGTTGACAATGAATTTATGGCATAGTCAAGACAGAGAGAGCTTTTTGTCAGCAAAGATGTTTGGCAACTTTTTGGCAAAGATGTCTGCGCCTTTGCAGGCCTTGTTTGACAAAGTTCTGTTGGCAAAGTTGTTTGACAAAGTTCTTTTGGCAAAAGATGTTGTTGTTCGGCAAAGTGATTTCTGCGCCTTTGCAGGCCCTGTTTTCAATGTTTGGGCTTTGCAGTCGCGAGGTCGCCCAACCTCGTCTCCAGGAGACCCTGAGTCATCCTGGGTGTCATTCATTGGTCTGCTGCTGGGACACACCTGCAACACACATATTGAACATTGTTATTTACACTTGATACACCTCATTCTTGGCGTTTTTTAAAGCACATAATACACCACATTTCCTATGACATGTAACTAGCGTTTTCCAACAGTCAATAAACAAGCTCTAGTACTGTTTTTACACCACACTACATCAACTGGCATAGCTGCTTTTTGCAGGAGAAGGCAGAGCACAAAGATTACATAACACTGAAATTGAAATCCCCTTCTTGGTGAATAATGTAACTAGCAAATTATGTTGCAGAAACCTTGCCAATTGACTGTTTTCCTTAACTTAGTGCTGTTAACACAACTATTCCCCATCACTAAACCCACTCAATCCGTTAGATAATGTGTAAATGTATGAAACCACCTCTGAGAGCCCGCGATCAGCCAGTCTCTTCTTTGCTGCTTGAGACTTTTTGGAACGTCCCATCTGCAATACACACATGAGAATTTACACTTTGACCTTTTCCACAATACCAACACATAACTCAGTCATGAAACTTTTTATATATATAGTTATGTGGATATAATATTATCCACAAATTATTTTACTTTGTATATATCATGTAATGAGATATACCTTAATTCAGTGTCAACATGGCATTTCAAGGCAAATAGATGAAACGTTTTTGCTTAGACAACGATACATTTTTGCTAAACATCAATACTTATACTGAATTCTAAGTACTTTCTATCATAATCTTACCAGTAGTACTTTCAAACTCCACCATAGCGTCTATGCAGGAAAACCAGCCTTTGACACACTTCATTCCATTAGACAAGATAAAAAAAGAGTTCGATTTTAAATGTAACTGCACGGCTGATAGTGTAAGAAAAACCTGAGCATGAACTTTTTTGGGTGGTGGGGTGGGGGTTATGTATTAGGGGTGGGAACCTTTGGGTGTCAAACGATTCAATTCTGATTCTTAGGGTCACGATTCGATTCAAAATGGATTCTTGATTCAAAAATTGATACAGTGCATAGCAAAGCTTTCCACAAGCGCCAGCTGCCGGCCATATAGCCAATACACAATTAAGTCCAGCCAGCAACTTTAATGACTATTATTTTTACAGCCTATAGGCTATAAATATTACTTTTCGATTTTAATCAAATGAAATGTTTTTCTAACAGACTGACAATAATGTCAAACTGAACCGCACTCATTAAAGTTGTGATTTGGTCTGCTTGTACTGATAATAACCACAAATTGCTGTGATCACCGCCGATCATCCGCAGCCCCGACACGCGGTGTGTGCGCGCGTGCACGTTCAGCGGAGTCAGTGCGGAGGTGAAAGCAGAGCTAACCAGATACTTCTTTTGTCACTATAAAGACAGTACGTCCTTACTTACTCAGGCTATCAGCTGCAAAATTTCAGTTTAATCAGTGCATATTACAAAGAGAGCCAACAGTGGATACTGCCGCCGCTGCTCTTCACAGCAAGTTGTGCAGCAACGCTGTGTACGGAAGCCTATGAGGGCGCACAGAGAGACGAGGGAAACGTTAATAAAATAGATTTTTGAAGTTTATGAATCGATTCAGAATTGTAGATGATTAGAATCGAGGTTCTTACATGAATCGATTTTTTCTCCCACCCCTACTATGTATGCGGCGCAATTCAACATTTAACATGTACACATTATTTGAAAGGCTAATACTATCGACTAACTACATTGTCACTTAGGCTATCTGCCATATTACCACATTGCTCTTTGCATACTCTGACTACAGATGACACTTCAGCAACACAAAGACAGGCCAGTAGGTGGCAATAGTACTCCAAAGTAGAAAACTATTTTATATTATATTTTTATAAAAGATAAAAATTGAAAAGAAGACTCTAAAAATCTAATTCCTTTTACTACATCAACAGCTTAGTGCTACATCTTCACTCACCTTTACAACCAACAGTGGTGTCAGTATGTAAAAAATAAAAAAGGAATTAGTACAAAGCTCAACAATACATTCAAAATGTTATGATATGTCACAAACTTGGTGCAAATAAAATAACACTGGCTACAATTTACTCTAATACTGACATACTGATAATGGTTCTTTGAAAAAAATAAACATTAAGCCTAATATGCAACACAAATGTCCAAAAAACACATGCATAGCAATAATTCCACAAAATTAGAAGGCAAAATCTTATAAAACGTCATTGTTGTATTAGACTCGATGAAAGTAACATTTCCATCATGTGATTTTTGCATTAACCCTCTGGGGACTAAGCCATTTTCAGCTTGTTTTGAGAAGCTAAACTATCATAAGCATTCATGTTATGTGCTGGAGGTATCAGTGAAAAATCTACAATACACTAAAGCATTTCAAAAACAAAAACTTGATTTTTGTCATTTTTTCCTCAAAGTCACACCTCAAACAGTACTAGTGAAGAGTTTTTGCATGAAAATATTTTTCAATCCCTTTGCCTGACATACATATGCAGTTTTTCAACCAAATATGTGAACAACAATAAAATAATGCCCTTTCAATACAAAAAGTCACATGCCTCATTTTTCTCAGTCATGCCACTTAGCAAAGCACAGACCCTCCAGAAAGTTGAGGGTAACCTGTCATTCAATAAAAATAGTATTTATGAAGTTACTCTGTCACTTGCAGACACTTTGGGGCCTCTGTCACTGTGCTCTGTGTGCTCCCTGCCCCCTGCACTGTTCTACACACACAGCTCTCTCTCTCTAGTGTCACACCCCCACAAAACTTCAAAGTCTTTTGATTGGCTAGAATACGTCATAGATACCCTCTTCTGATTGGCTGAGGCGGTGGCATAAAACAAGCAAATGTCAGACGGACACAAACCACACATCTCTGTATTTAACGGAATCTCAGGAACACAGTGCAAAGACACATATCTCTCTATCATAAACTGTTTCGGAGATATTCACAGATATGTAAAACTTACAATTTTTAGGCGGATCCGCCCAATCTGTCCCCAGAGGGTTAATTTGCATTTATTTAACATAGTATAGACACGTGTAGAGTAATACAGCTTGCATAGCAACATAACAGCTCATATAAGAGGAACATGAAGGGCACAAATAAGTTCAGATGTAACTATAAAAGGCAGTATCATGCATAGCAGAAGTGAGAGGTGACAAACAGTTCATCGGGTGAGGGGTAGGATCAGACACCACACAGGGGTGGGGGCGTCAAATCACAAGATGTGCAAATAAGATATGTATGCCCCAACATAACACCGCGGCACGAGTTAGGAAGCCGCTCGAAGTGGTAAATAAGTATCCATAAAAGGTAAGAGAAGATAGACAGGAAGGAGCTGACAGGAAGGAGTATAAGACACACACGCGGCACCTACAAACCAGATCTCTCAGACTTTATGATGAAACAGATGTATTCTCTGTAAGAGGGATCTCCGCTTTTTGCAAACAGCGTATTAAATGCTTTTGAACCAACTCTCGTCTTCGTAGTGTTCTTCTCTGCATCAACCAACTCGGTGAGGAGACATTCAGGTTTGCCTCAACAATTTGGGGGCTCGTCCGGGATGCAGAAAGAACGATAAAACTAATTCGAGAAAACATCCTCCACACGGATGAAACGGGACACAGACCGGTCAGAAATAAGGTAAGCAGAAACCTGTTTAATTCAAATTCTGCAAATTGAATACGACTAAAACACGTGTCCCCGATCTGAAAATGTGTGAGGCATTCCAAATTGAAGACGCATTGTTATTTCAAAAGTTTCAATAATAATGTATATGTTATAAAAAAAAAAAAAAAAAAAAAAAAAAATCGCTAAAGGAAAACAGAAAATAACAGAAGGGTAAACAGACTGTCCTTGGTCGTGGCGGACCCTACCGGTCTCTGACGAGGGGCCGGAGCCTGAAAGGCCGCTGGGTTTGAGTCCCGGGGAGGTGAGGACCCCCGAATGCTACTGGGTTTGAGGCCCTGGGGTTAGAGTCCCCTAAAGTAGAATACGCTACGGCGTTGGGTTAGAGGCCCTTGAGGTTATAGTCCTCATAAATAAGTCTGTTTAGGGTCTGGGACCCTGGGGTTAGAGTCCCCTAAATCCCTGTCTGTTGGGTTTGAGGCCCTGGGGTTAGAGTCCCCTAAAGTAGAATACGCTACGGCGTTGGGTTAGAGGCCCTTGAGGTTATAGTCCTCATAAATTAAGTCTGTTTTGGGTCTGGGACCCTGGGGTTAGAGTCCCCTAAATGCTTAAAATATTTGAATATACATGGTGTATGATGTTGACCGGTTTTTATGTGTTTTTTGTCATTAGATAGAAATTGTGTATGGTGTTGAACGGCTTTTATGTGTTTTTTGTCATTAGATAGAAATTGTGTATGGTGTTAAAATGTCTTTTTATGTGTTTTTCATTATAGTAATGATGATGTTTTTCTGGTGTGACTGAATTGCATTGTGAGGGAAATTGGGAGTGGGAAGAATAAAACTCTGGGGTGTCTTCAGTGAAAAAATCAGTAGAAAGCAGTGTCTTGACAAACTTGAAAGCAGACAGAGGAAACCTTTGCGGTGTTAACGTAATCTGTCTGTACCCCGGAAACCTCTGCGGTGTTAACAGAAGGGGTCTTGTTTGTCATAAGGGTCAGTTGCTCGGGTGAATTCCATACAAACTGACTGGCTGCTTGATTTTTAACTGAATTGGGCTCGCTGCTCGGGTGAAATCCATATAAACCGGCCGGCCTCAGAGTTTAGAAAAGATAGAAGTAAAAGCAGAATAAAATGGACGGAGAATTTGATAGGGAAGTAGATAACGGAGGATGGGGTCCCGTGACAGGGGCGTGGAAACCCCTAGAGGAACAATTAAAGAACATACTAATCGCCACCACTGCAGTGGTAGAAGAGAAAGAGAAGGAGAAAAAATTAGCAGCAGTAAAAGATAAGATTGAGACGCTGATTAAAAGAAAAGGAAAGAAGCTATCTGACCCCGGCCCATTAGGGGTCTGGTTATGGGAGAAAGAAAAAGAATATGCAGTAAGGAGAGATGAAGCAGTAGAGGAGGAAAATAATGCAGGAGTGTTGCAGAAAGGAAAGTGGAAAAAGGAAGGGAAAGCCATGGACGAGGAGCGCAGAGGATGGTCTGAATTGGCGGTCTGGTGGCGAAGCGTAAGACACCTGCACGAGGTCGGGGGAAAACGGCCACAGAAGTCAAAGGTAGGGCCACCGCCCACACCCACACGCCCACCTCCATACACACCTCCAAGCGCACCGCCCGCCATGGGAATATATCCCACATTGCATGTTACTGAGGGTGTCCTGCACATTAATAATGAAGAAACAGATGACTGGTCAGATCAGGGCTCCAGCACAGACAGTACTGTAGGAAGTGAAATAGGCAGTTATAAAGCCATAAAACATACGACATGTAAAGAGTCACCCAAACAGGAAAAAGAAGGAGACACAGGGCCAGAAGCTTTCTCTCAGAGACAGAAAAGGGAAGAGCTCAGAACAGAGAAGGCCGAAGAGGAACTTAGGAGAGCAGTGTTCAAGATGCAAGAGGAACGAGTTAGGGATAAGGTGTGTAGAGGGGGAGTCTCTTCAACTCCAGTAGCGAGAGACTTAGAGGCAGAGGATAGAGTGACGTTTGCAGGGCAAGGGGAATGGCTGGACGGGGGGCACCAAGGTGAAAAAGCGACATTTCAGGCTGCAGTAGGGGGAAAATGGGATAGAACAATAGGGTGTATAGAACGAGAATTAGCAGGGCTAGATCAGTTTGCAGAGCAAAGACACGACCTGTTGGAAAAGGCAGACTCGACCATGAACGACTTAGAGAGACTGGGGTTAAAAGGACGAACACATGACATGACAACTCGCGCTCAGGCACGCCAGCAGACATACACGGGGTACCAATTTCCAATAGTAGCGTCAGGGGGAGGGCAAAGATATAAGCCTTTTAGTATAGGAGACGTGCAGGCCATTGTAGATAAACTGCCTCCGGTAGCAGAAGGAGGAAACATGTGGTTAAATCAGCTGGACAGTTTGACAGCAGGGCAAAAGCTCGCTTTAGGCGACTTTAGAGCAGTCGTGTCGCGTTGCCTGACAGGAGGAGACGTTAGGGATATTGAAATTGAATCCAGAACAGATACAAAAGGAGATGACACACCACTCACGCGCGTTATCACAGACATAGGTCGTGTAATGAGAGAAAAATACCCCCTCCCAAATGCTGCCGTAATGCCTAAAATGAAATGGGATCCAAAACAAAACCCACGCGAATACATAGATAAAGGAAAAGACACGTGGATCAAATATACAGGTTGTCACCCGGGGAAGGCCGGGTCGCAGAGAGAGTGGTTCAGGCAAGCTATTTTAGGAGTTCCTGAGGAAGTGAGAGTGGCTATGAAAAACAACCCTGACATGATAGGAAGTGAGTCAACCGTGTGGGAGAAACATCTGGTACACCATTTGACTCGAGCACAGGACACCAGTGAGAAAGACCAAGACAGCCTCAAAGAGCTGCAAACTCAGCTGTTAAAGCTACAATTAGCCGAAGCTAGACAGAAAACACAAGAAAAAAAATAAAAAAGGTAAAGGAGAGACAGTGAAAGTAATGGTTGCGACTGAGCAGACAGCCACTCCTGATCTGTATCCTGTCCCGCCCTGGGTGCCACAACCACAGCAACAACAGGGTGGTTACGGGGGCGGACCCATGAGGGGAAGGGGTGGATTTGGAGGAAGAGGCGGGTTCAGGGGCAGAGGCGGAAGGGGCGGACCCCCAAGGGGACCGCCGGGGGGAGGGCGTTGTTTTTACTGCAATGAGAGAGGTCACTGGGCCCGAGACTGCCCCCTGCTGAACGGAGGACTCGAAAATCCTGAACAGGTTCGCTTCAAAAGAAATATGCCAGTTATGGGAAGCAGAGATCCCACTGATGAATGGGGCATGTATCAACAACAACAATGACACACCCCACAGAAGGACTCAGACAGCATCCCTATGGCAGAACCGATGCTGTCGGTACGAGTTGAGGAACAGACTCTGCCATTTCTGGTTGACACAGGGGCAACTTGTTCCACCATGAAGACAGTTCCACCTGACACCCTGTCAACCAACGCCATCACATTAATGGGGTTCTCTGGGGAAAAACAGACTCTGCCAATAACAAAGCCGCTGCTAACCCAATTGGGTAAACAGACTGTGACACATCCATTCGTGCACTCACCCACGGTACCCGTGAACCTGTTGGGTAGAGACCTCTTGGTAAAACTAGGAGCCTCTATATTATGCAGCGCAGACGGTCTGGTAGTTACCCTTCCAGATGGGACACGGCTACCATGTTCAGGGCAAGTCACCTCAGGGCAATACCTCCTCCAGCCTGTCAACGAACAATATGCTGACATCTATTGGGGAATGATACAGCCAGAAACGATCGAGCAATGCGGCATCCTCTCGGCCTACCTACGGTGGAAGCCCTGGATTGCCCTCCTCGAACCCTACGTCTCCCCTCCTGATCCCCCTCACGTCACCCTATTTTATGATAGGTTACAAACCGATTGGTACCAAGACGATTTTCAGGAAAAACTTGAAGGTCAGAGTTGGATAATTGATACCCAAGATATTTATGTGGCACCTGAGGGAGTGGCAGCAGCCGTTAACCTGACCACTGAGCAGGCCCCGTGGTACATGATGTCAGAGGAGGCGGCGCCGCATGTTTCATTGGCCCTGCATCCTCAACATCAGGCTAAAGAGTTAGGAGCAATAGTGAAGAGAGCACTGGCGCAAACGGATTGGGCTGATACACCCATCCCACAGATAAAATACTCTGCAGCCGCTAAAACGTATCGAATCAATGTCACAGCCACAGACACCGCACTTATAGAACACACCCAGATCACACGCCAACATGGCAGAGAGAAAACAGATCATCATCAGGCTGCAGAGATGATAGACTCCTTGCCCCTCCATTTATGGGCACAAGGCCCAACAGACGTAGGCCGTGTAGACTGTAAACCAATCACTTTCCAGGTCCGAGATGGACCACCTGTGTGGGTCAGACAGTACCCACACAAACCTCAAGCAGATGTAGGTATATCAGACACGATAGAAGGTCTTCTTTCGCGAGGATTGTTAGAACCCTCGTACTCACACTGGAACACCCCGATCTTACCAGTAGAGAAGAAAGGCACAGGTAAATACCGCATGGCCCATGACCTCAGAGCAATTAATGACATCCTGACCACGCCCACGGTCCCAGTGCCAAACCCCTATGTGGCCCTGGCTAACCTCGAGCCATCACATAGTTGGTTCACGTGTATTGATCTAGCTAATGCATTTTTCTGTCTACCGCTAGCGGAAGAATGTAGAGACATTTTTTCATTCTCCTATCACGGACAACAGCTACGCTACACACGATTGCCGCAGGGTTTTGCATTATCTCCTGGTATATTTAATCAAACTCTCAAGCAGCTCCTCAGGGAATGTGCTCTGCCCGAACAGGTTACTCTAGTGCAATACGTAGATGACCTCTTATTGGCGGCTCCCTCTGCGTCCTCCTGCCTGGAAGCGACTCGCTCAGTGCTACAGCACCTAGCAGATAAAGGCTTTAAGGTTAGCAAAACCAAATTACAGGTTGCACGAAAACAGGTCTCATTTTTGGGGCGGATGATTTCACAAAAAGGGGCAAGCCTGTCTCCACAACATAGATCGACTATTCTACATCATCCCAAACCCAACAAAGTCAAAGACATGCTCTCATTTCTGGGTTTAACAGGGTACAGTAGAAACTACATTGCTAACTACTCTGGTTTGGCTAAACCATTACGAGACCTTGTTAAGGAACAGGGCATGAGAAACCTGAATGCAACACTAACATGGACACAGGAGGCCGAGGCAGCGTTTATTTCCATTAAACAAGCATTAGCCACGGCAGCAGAGCTAGCGATTCCCGACTACAGTACACCATTTTACTTAGATGTCTCTGGAACAGAACATTGTGTGAATGGTATTCTGTTCCAGAGAAAAGGGGGAGAGAGAGTGATATTGATGTACATTAGCGTAATGCTAGACAACATGGAAAAAAGACACCCACAGTGCACACAACATGCGGCAGGCGTAGCTAAACTGATACAAAAAACCGCACACATCGTGATGGGGCACCAGTTGCACGTCCTGACAACACATAGTGTGGTAGCATATGTCAACTCGCAGGCGTTCACACTCACCACACTGAGACTGAGAGACAAAGGAGAAACCTGGTTTCATTGGAGCCAGTGTGCAGCAGCAGAAGAGCCACAGAGGTCTCTGGCAGAGATCCATCGATCACTTCAAGCAGAAAACACTGGGCTGGCTAGCCCAGAGAACAAGTCCACTAAACACGGGGCAGAATAATCCCCTAGTGGCAAACTAGGAGATCAGGGTAGTCTACCCCTGTCTCCTGAAGAAAGAAGACGTCCAAAGGGAGGAGGTGAAATTAGCGCTCCTCTCCTGCACGTAGCGTGCCAAGCTACCAACAGAAGACACCAGACGCTGCGTGAGGCTTGATGACGCCTACTCAGCTTAGCGTTTGTATTTTTATTTGGGTCATTATTCTTGGTGTATTTGGGTGGGCATTGAGCAGATTGGTGACTACAGGACACACTCAACTGTGATTACAATTAGCCTTAATATCTACTATTATATCAAATTGTGCAAATTGCAAATGAGATAAGTGAACAGACATAGATAAGAGAGTTGGAAACTCCTCTAGGGGTGGTACCGCCTAGAGCACACGGAAAACAAGGTCTGAACACCAGAAAGGTTTAGCTTGCTATTTTATATTTTATATTTTTCTATTTTAAGATGCAACTGTATGGAAAGCTATTATTATGCCTCTTTTAATTTCTGTTACTACATTTATCGCCATTTTGATAACATGTGGATGCTGCTGTGTGCCTTGTCTCCGCTCCCTGTCTGTAAGACTCATTACCACCGCCATTGAGGGAAGGCAGGCTCAAGCTATGATGTCGCTGTTAGAATTTCCACCTGCAGATCAAAAAGGAGAATCTGCTCAGCTTATGCAAGTCTCTGAATTTTAAGTAGGTGACACCATACACACTTTAGATTAAGAGAGGGAATGGAATTTTTCTAAAAACTTATGTTGATCTCTAAGTAGAGATCAAAAGGGGGAATTGTAGAGTAATACAGCTTGCATAGCAACATAACAGCTCATATAAGAGGAACATGAAGGGCACAAATAAGTTCAGATGTAACTATAAAAGGCAGTATCATGCATAGCAGAAGTGAGAGGTGACAAACAGTTCATCGGGTGAGGGGTAGGATCAGACACCACACAGGGGTGGGGGCGTCAAATCACAAGATGTGCAAATAAGATATGTATGCCCCAACATAACACCGCGGCACGAGTTAGGAAGCCGCTCGAAGTGGTTAATAAGTATCCATAAAAGGTAAGAGAAGATAGACAGGAAGGAGCTGACAGGAAGGAGTATAAGACACACACGCGGCACCTACAAACCAGATCTCTCAGACTTTATGATGAAACAGATGTATTCTCTGTAAGAGGGATCTCCGCTTTTTGCAAACAGCGTATTAAATGCTTTTGAACCAACTCTCGCCTTCGTAGTGTTCTTCTCTGCATCAACCAACTCGGTGAGGAGACATTCAGGTTTGCCTCAACACACGCTAACAGCAACACATCTCAGAGAGAGACAGAGAGAGAGAGAGCTTTGATAGAGACATGGCGTAACAATAACGGAACGACCGCCGGCCTCGATAACGCTGTTATTAATCAGAAAAACAAAGTTATTCCCTGATTGTTTCACAGCGATTTCAAGAACTTTCTGCCATTGTGTCATTCTTGCTGCGTACATTAAAAGCTACAGTCACGCAACGCCTTCACGGCGCGTCGCTCGCGAGACTTGGATGTGACTGTTACATATCCCGATAGTCCACCGAGAAAATTACACTAATTTACACATATAAGAAGATTTTTAGTGCGTAAGCTTTCAACAAAATTTATAATAATGCCATTAACCTTTACATCGCTATTATATACTCTGTAATATACTACTAAAACATATCACTTGGTGTATGCCAAAAGTACACTGACTCATCAACAATCAGGACATTTTCAAAACAAATTCTTCTACATTTTAACATCGACTCACCTGCAATAAACACCAACAATGCATGCAAGATAGCAAGTTAGCCGTGACACATGACTTCATGCTCGCCCAAGTCCCACCTACGTAAAATCAGGTCATTATCAACTAGCTAACCAATTACTTCAACCTGAAAATGATTCAACTAAACATCAACACACCACAGGTGCTTACCATGTAATTATGAATGTGTAATACCTGCCCATGCATGCTCTTTACTAACGCTGTGGAACAACGCAAACACACTAACGCAAACACAATTGTCGAGCAACATAATTGTTAGCTAGCTTCGGACATACGACAATTGAAAGTACTGCATTGATTACTTTTGAATAGTAATAATAAACTTTTGAAGGGAAAAGTTCGTGTTAGCTTGGCTAGGTTATTTACGTGAGTGATGCTAACTTTACAAGGTTGGTTGTTCTGTATTTGCACTTAGATAAACAAGTTACCATTTAATTTTTACTATTATTGGATTATTATTATTATTATTGCACTCTTAGCACTTACCTGTTTTGTGAAATGTTGTCACGGTCACTGATGCTGGCAAAGAAAAACCCAAAAGCACGACAACGAGGCAGGCGAGTTGCAAGGGAAGATCAGTTTACTTAGTCCAAAAAACAGGCAGAGTCAAAACCAGGGCCCGGTATTTCAAAACTTGTAATCTGGATCAGGATAATCCGGATAACGAAATCCTCCTTTTCTCAGTCACGGATCAAGGTGATCCTGCTGACTTTATCTGAGTATTTCAAAACACTGGCAGGGTGGATCACCGTGATCCCGACCTGACCGGATACGGATTTCCAAATCTCGTGTCTCCACCTCCAGATCGAAACATGGCCGACTACCTCACAAAAGGAGCAGCTGGGAGCGCGACTTTCACGTCAAAAGTGTAAGTTTACCGTCGTCTAATGTGTAGCGGTTTTAAGACCATAGGAACGCCAACCAACATATCATGCAAGCCAACTTCTTGTATCGTCACCTAATTAAAACCAGGCCGTAGCGATCTCTAATTGAGCCGCGGCCGTGCTAACTCAGCTAACTCGGCTCCATTGACTTGTGTGTTAAGCAGCTAGCGGGCTAGCGAGGAAGCTGCTTTGTTGATGAATTTAGCAGTCTGTGGTTTAACTTAAAAGGAACTAATCGGACGTACATCATACCTTAACTCTTTAAACTAACACCAACCTGTCCAGAGTTTATTAGCGTTACGTCATTGGCAACACAGCAGACTTAAAAAAAATAAGCTACATGTGTACAGAGCAGACTGCTGCAGTAGCCATGGACCACTCAGCTATTAAGGACAACCGGGTCCATATGAGTGCTGGAAATCCTTGGAAATGCTTTAATTGTGTCGATACATTCAAGGTTTTCAAGTTATTGGATTTTGAATAAAGTGCTTGAAACTGCTTGAAATTGTAATTGCATTACTTTCATGGTATATAGCTTGGTCAGTGACACAATTAGAAACATTTTTTCATCCTAATTTGTCTCCCTTATATAGAAGGCTCTCACTAAACATAATTATGGTCATTTATAGCAAAATAGCATCTGATTTGATGAGGTAAAATAATCAGTTTGTACACAAACACTTACTGAAATATATTGCTGCATGTCTTAAAATCACATTCAAGCTATTTCAAAACATTTTAAAAGTGCATTTTTAAGCTTCTGACTGAAGTCACATTTGTCTGACAATATACCTTGAAAATGCTTGGAAAGTGCTTCAATGTGCAGCATGATATAAACTGTGACACTGAAAATATGCAAGTGCATACATCTCATAGTTTAACCATTTAATTGGAAAAACAGCTCACTTCTGCCCTCTGAGCTGGGTTAGGTTCTGTTTTAGTTAGTGGCCACATTATTTGAAATGTCTTTGTTTTGTTGGAATTAAAGTTTGTTTGGACCCTGCATTCCTGTTGTCTTTCTCTGATGTTTTGGTACATGCAAAAGTTACAATGTTTGGTGAAACTAGAATTTGAGAAATAGGTCTGTAATTGTTACTCTTATTTACAGAAGTTTCAGAAAGTGTGGTCAAATATTTTACTATGCTTTAAATTTCTTACAATTAGGCTACTTTAATTATTTGTTAAAAGTAAACACGAACACTTTAGATTAAATGTAATGAACATCTTGAGTGACAATATCTAGGAAAAGTGGAGCTGAGACGTAATCTAATTGAATCAATCTAAGTGAAATCCACCTCTGAGGTGGGATCCAAATGATCCTGAAATTTTGGTATCAAGCTGATCCAGATATCTGCCTTAACTTTTGAAATACCCAGATCCAGCCTTTTAGCTGGATTCAAGGGAGGATTGGATTACCGGAGCGGAATCCTGATCTTCAGGATCAGGATTATCTGGATCTGTGTTGAAATACCCAGTTTTCAGATCAGATCTAGATTTAATCCAATCCGACCAGGATAATCCTGTCAGATCCCTTTAGAAATATCGGGCCCAGGGCCCGGTATTTCAAAACTTGTAATCTGGATCAGGATAATCCGGATAACGAAATCCTCCTTTTCTTAGTCACGGATCAAGGTGATCCCGCTGACTTTATCTGGGTATTTCAAAACACTGGCAGGGTGGATCACCGTGATCCCGATATGGGCGGATACGGATTTCCAAATCTCGTGTCTCCACCTCCAGATCGAAACATGGCGGACTACCTCACGAAAGGAGCAGCTGGGAGTGACTTTCACATCAAAAGTGTAAGTTTACCGTCGTCTAATGTGTAGCGGTTTTAAGACCATAGGAACGCCAACCAACATATCATGCAAGCCAACTTCTTGTATCGTCACCTAATTAAAACCAGGCCGTAGCGATCTCTAATTGAGCCGCGGCCGTGCTAACTCAGCTAACTCGGCTCCATTGACTTGTGTGTTAAGCAGCTAGCGGGCTAGCGAGGAAGCTGCTTTGTTGATGAATTTAGCAGTCTGTGGTTTAACTTAAAAGGAACTAATCGGACGTACATCATACCTTAACTCTTTAAACTAACACCAACCTGTTCAGAGTTTATTAGCGTTACGTCATTGGCAACACAGCAGACTTAAAAAATAGGCTACATGTGTACAGACCAGACTCCTGCAGTACTTTAACGTTACACGGTACAAGCATTAACTATACGGTTCATTCAGAAGTGTCAGAGTGCTACAGTAATGCTGGTGATGATATCATACTTTTGTGTACATAAACAAAGACATACTCATACACCTTCTCTTTCTTCTACTTTCAGAGTCCACTCACAGCCATGGACCACTCAGCTATTAAGGACAACCGGGTCCGTATGAGTGCTGGAAATCCTTGGAAACGCTTTAATTGTATTGATACATTTAAGGTTTTCAAGTTATTGGATTTTGAATAAAGTGCTTGAAACTGCTTGAAATTGTAATTGCATTACTTTCATGGTATATAGCTTGGTCAGTGACACAATTAGAAACGTTTTCTCATCCTAATGTGTCTCCCTTATATAGAAGGCTCTCACTAAACATAATTATGGTCATCATGGTCACAGCATCTGATTTGATGAGGTAAAATAATCAGTTTGTACACAAACACTTACTGAAATATATTGCTGCATGTCTTAAAATCACATTCAAGCTATTTCCAAACATTTTAAAAGTGCATTTTTAAGCTTCTGACTGAAGTCAAATTTGTCTGACAATATACCTTGAAAATGCTTGGAAAGTGCTTCAGTGTGCAGCATGATATAAACTGTGACACTGAAAATATGCAAGTGCATACATCTCATAGTTTAACCATTTAATTGGAAAAACAGCTCACTTCTGCCCTCTGAGCTGGGTTAGGTTCTGTTTTAGTTAGTGGCCACATTATTTGAAATGTCTTTGTTTTGTTGGAATTAAAGTTTGTTTGGACCCTGCATTCCTGTTGTCTTTCTCTGATGTTTTGGTACATGCAAAAGTTACAATGTTTGGTGAAACTAGAATTTGAGAAATAGGTCTGTAATTGTTACTCTTATTTACAGAAGTTTCAGAAAGTGTGGTCAAATATTTTACTATGCTTTAAATTTCTTACAATTAGGCTACTTTAATTATTTGTTAAAAGTAAACACGAACACTTTAGATTAAATGTAATGAACATCTTGAGTGACAATATCTAGGAAAAGTGGAGCTGAGACGTAATCTAATTGAATCAATCTAAGTGAAATCCACCTCTGAGGTGGGATCCAAATGATCCTGAAATTTTGGTATCAAGCTGATCCAGATATCTGCCTTAACTTTTGAAATACCCAGATCCAGCCTTTTAGCTGGATTCAAGGGAGGATTGGATTACCGGAGTGGAATCCTGATCTTCAGGATCAGGATTATCTGGATCTGTGTTGAAATACCCAGTTTTCAGATCAGATCTAGATTTAATCCAATCCGACCAGGATAATCCTGTCAGATCCCTTTAGAAATATCGGGCCCAGGGCCCGGTATTTCAAAACTTGTAATCTGGATCAGGATAATCCGGATAACGAAATCCTCCTTTTCTCAGTCACGGATCAAGGTGATCCCGCTGACTTTATCTGGGTATTTCAAAACACTGGCAGGGTGGATCACCGTGATCCCGATATGGGCGGATACGGATTTCCAAATCTCGTGTCTCCGCCTGCGGATCGAAACATGGCGGACTACCTCAGGAAAGGAGCAGCTGGGAGCGACTTTCACTTCCAAAGTGTAAGTTTACCGTCGTCCAATGTGTAGCGGTTTTAAGACCATACGAACGCCAACCAACATATCATGCAAGCCAACTTCTTGAATCGTCACCTAATTAAAACCAGGCCGTAGCGATCTCTAATTGAGCCGCGGCCGTGCTAACTCAGCTAACTCGGCTCCATTGACTTGTGTGTTAAGCAGCTAGCGGGCTAGAGAGGAAGCTGCTTTGTTGATGAACTTTGCGGTCTATGGTTCAATAATCGGACGTACATCATACCTTAACTCTTTAAACTAACACCAACCTGTCCAGAGTTTATTAGCGTTACGTCATTGGCAACACAGCAGACTTAAAAAATAGGCTGCATGTGTACAGAGCAGACTGCTGCAGTACTTTAGTTAATACTCGTACCGTGTAACGTTACGAGTATTAACTATACGGTTCATTCAGAAGTGTCAGAGTGCTACAGTAATGCTGGTGATGATATCATGCTTTTATGTACATAAACAAAGACATACTCATACACCTTCTCTTTCTTCTACTTTCAGAGTCCACTCACAGCCATGGACCACTCAGCTATTAAGGACAACCGGGTCCGTATGAGTGCTGGAAATCCTTGGAAACGCTTTAATTGTGTTGATACATTCAAGGTTTACAAGTTATTGGATTTTGAATAAAGTGCTTGAAACTGCTTGAAATTGTAATTGCATTACTTTCATGGCATATAGCTTGGTCAGTGACACAATTAGAAACATTTTTTCATCCTAATGTGTCTCCCTTATATAGAAGGCTCTCACTAAACATAATTATGGTCATTTATAGCAAAATAGCATCTGATTTGATGAGGTAAAATAATCAGTTTGTACACACTTACTGAAATACATTGCTGCATGTTTTAAAATCACATTCAAGCTATTTCCAAACATTTTAAAAGTGCATTTTTAAGCTTCTGACTGAAGTCAAATATGTCTTCATTTAATCAGAAGCATGAAAATATACCTTGAAAATGCTTGGAAAGTGCTTCAATGTGCAGCATGATATAAACTCTGACACTGACAAAATGCAAGTGCACACATCTCATAGTTTGACCATTTAATTGGAAAAATAAAGATTAACCACTGCATTTCGTACAGCTCTTCCAGCAGGACCATCAGGCTGCAGTGGTGGTGGAGGCAGCAGATCAGGGACTTCTGCGCAGGGAGGCGGTCCATCGATGAAAGCCTCCTGTAGTGGCACTCTTCTCGTTTGTGCTATGTTGTGGAGCACAATGCAGGCACAGATGATGTGACAGGCCTTCTGTGGCTCCACACGGAGATAGTTCAGGCAGGCAAATCTGCGTTTTATCACACCATTCAGGCGCTCAATTGTCCCTCTTATTGTGGCATGGACACTGTTGTACCTCTGCTGGGAGTCATTGGTGACAGTAGCAAAAGGGGTCATCAGCCAGGGTAGAAGGGGGTAACCGCTGTCACCGAGGAGGATGCCATCAGGGGTGGTCTGCTGGAACCTTTGAAAGAGGTGGCTTGCTCTCAAAATACGGGCATCATGTACAGACCCAGGCCATCTTACGACACAGTTGGTGACAACGAGGTCAGCATTTCCCACAAGCTGCACGTTAATGCTGTGTCGGCCCTTTCTGTTTACATACTCCCATTCCCTGGCATGAGGTGCCTGGATATGCACATGTGTACAGTCAATAACACCTATAGTATTGGGCATTCCCCCCAATGAGAAAAACCTCCTCTTGGTCCTTGCCATGTCATCTTCATTTTCAGGCCATTTCACAAATTGACCCAGAAGACTGGTAAGGGCAGATGACACTGAGTGCACCACATGGCCCACTGCTGACTTTCTCACCGCCAGTCCATCCCCAATAACTTCAAAGAAGGAACCAGAAGCATAAAAACGTAGCGCTATCAGCACTTGCTCTTCCACAGTCAAGGCATGATTCCTCAGAGTGGCACGTTCAAGGTGAGGACGAAGAATATTGCAGATGAAAGCAATATCATCTCGCCCAAATCTGTATCGTGCATAAAGCTCATCATTGGAATAATGCTCGAGCAGGTTGGGGCGTTCAGCATAGTGTCGTGGCCTATACCTTCTCCGTCGGTGTCGGTGTACAATTGAGGTCATTGTCTGTTCCTCCTTGTGATGTAACGAGACCCATTCTTGCTCAGAGAACCCAATTTAAGCCCTTCCCAATGAACCTGGGATACTCTCACACCTGAATGTAATTTCGCTGGCATGGTATAAAAGAGTGACCGGTTGACCAACCTCCAGACAACATGGAGGCCCAAAGAAGCAAGGGGTTGAACTTTACAGCTGCTGAAACCCATGCATTGCTGGATGGGGTGCGATTACACTCCACTACTTTGTTTGGCACTTTCAGCACCCCTGGCCAGACCAATGTGTCCGCAAGGAGTAAAGCGGAGATTTGGGCTGCTGTAACGGCACAAATAAATGCCACTGGCAGTGGCCAACTAAGGTCTGTGGAGCAAGTGAAACTTCGGTGGAAGAACTTGAAGCAAAAAGCCACCAAGGACCAGGCAGAGGCAAAAAAACCCCAAACTGGGAACAAGCCCTTCAAAGGTGAGACCTATCTGTCTGTTTTCTAGATTATTATATATCATCACATATCTATAATATTATGTATTATATAGTCACCAATTTAAGCTATTACAAACAGCTGTACAGCCTTATGGAGTTGACTGAAATGCAGGACTTGTTAGTGCACGCAACCAAAGGGCCCTGAAGTTGTGTAAACTCAATAAGGCTGTGCAGCTAGTTACCTAATTAAGTTTGTCAGTTTCCATACTTTTCCTGTACTCCTTTCATGTCACCTTTTGTGAAGCACTATGAGCTACATGTCTTATATCAAATGTGCAATACAAATGTTTTATTTTTAAAGGTGGTGAATTCTCAGAGGCTGTCCTCGACATCCTTGGAGGGGAGAGTTCCCACGCCCTCCATGGGATTTTGCCAGCCAGTGTTGGGGAGCCAGCTGACGAGCCACTCAACCTCTCGTCTGAATGTGTGTTCGTCACACCTGTGGAGGCTCCAGAGGGTGAACCTTCAACCAGCACCAGCATTGCTCCACCCGATCCACCACAAGAGGTTCGTGGGCCAGAACGTCGGAGACGGAAGAGGCATGCTGGTGATGAGGATGCTTATCAAAAGCTCCTCAAAATGGAGACCGAGAGGGCGGTCAAACAAATTGAATTGGCCAACGAACAAATAAAGCTGACGCTGCTTCAGCAAAAAGAAACAGAACTGAAAATAAAGCTGTTAGAAAAACAGCTCACTTCTGACCTCTGAGCTGGGTTAGGTCCTGTTTTAGTTAGTGGCCACATTATTTGAAATGTCTTTGTTTTGTTGGAATTAAAGTTTGTTTGGACCCTGCATTCCTGTTGTCTTTCTCTGATGTTTTGGTACATGCGAGTTACAATGTTTGAAACTAGAATTTGAGAAATAGGTCTGTAATTGTTACTCTTATTTACAGCAGTTTCAGAAAGTGTGGTCAAAAGTATTTTACTATGTTTTAAATTTCTTACAATTAGGCTACTTTAATTATTTGTTAAAAGTAAAACTAACACTTTAGATTAAGTGTAATGAACATCTTGAGTAACAATATCTAGGAGAAGTGGCGCTGAGACTTAATCTAATTGAATCAATCTAAGTGAAATCCACCTCTGAGGTGGGATCCAAATGATCCTGAAATTTTGGTATCAAGTTGATCCAGATATCTGCCTTAACCTTTGAAATACCCAAATCCAGCCTTTTATCTGGATTCGAGGGAGGATTGGATTACCGGAGCGGAATCCTGATCTTCAGGATCAGGATTATCTGGATCTGTGTTGAAATACCCAGTTTTCAGATCAGATCTAGATTTAATCCAATCCGACCAGGATAATCCTGTCAGATCCCTTTTGAAATACCGGGCCCAGGAGATCAGAATAGGCAAACAAATCCGACAAGGGGCAGGCAGGTATCCGTAGTCCAAGAGAGGCAAAACAAGGTCAGAACAAGAAGGCAGAACTGGAAATGCTGTAGAGCTTGGCAAAGAACAACACACGGCAATCTGGCAGGAATCAAGTGAAACTGGACTAGTATATATACTGAGGAACTAATGAGCAAATGGACTGCAGGTGAGGAGGAGATCGGCGGGGAAAACCAGGTGAGGGAAATGAATTGATTGCATGGCAGGGAAGAAGGTTCCCAAAGTTTTATCTTTATTACCAAGTTTAGTTATTTTAAAAGGACATGTAGGAGACTAAAGGACATTTAGTTATTTTTGTATGACATGCATCAGAACCATGGAGATTTTAAGATGGAGCCATGTATCAGATATATCAAACAACCACTAAATATGCTTGAATATGATCAATCAAAATCTAACTCTACAAGCAACTATTCACACTTGCAATTTATGTTAGAGCTGATGGACTGGAATAAGTATGACTGGTACAAAAGTTGTTAAATAAACAGGATTTTTATTAAAAAAATATTGAAACAAGAACAATTGTGTGTGTGTGTGTGTGTGTGTACAATAAAAAAAAAAAGAATAGGAATAATAATAATAAATAATATATATATATTATTGTTATTACCATACATAAAATATTATTATATTATTAGTAAATAATAATAACAATAATAATAATAATAAAGAATAATAAGAACAAACTAGAACAATAACAGCAGTGTGTTTTAACAAACAAACACCATTAACAGACAAACAAAGTGGGGCAATGAAACCATAAACACACACAGAGGGCTCTGGAAAAAGGGAAAGAATGTCCTCACAGCCGCCTCACTCAAGACTGCCTGGAAAAGGGCTCCTGCATGTGTCACGGGACGAGGCTAAAAGCTGGTGGCATAAATGGACAGAGATTGTAAAGGTGAAGGCAGGGTCACAAGATCTTGCTTTGTTTAAGGGTCCTCAATGAAAACTTCAAACCAATACACAAGCAAACAACACCTATGGCAGTTCCATTAACACCCTTCTCATGCTTTTCATCTGTATCCTGTAAAAAAAGTAAACAGGGTCAGGGAGAATGGTTAGATAAGACAGCAGGTAGCTCTTAGTCTGTACTTGATATAATACATTCCCGGCATCATATCAGTGGGTGGAGATAGACTGCTAGATAAACAGATAGACAAATGACCCCCCACCACCCCCCTGATTGACATTAGTGCTTAGTGAGCAACCTCCAGCAACCACCAGCATCTTCCTGCAGCCATCAGTGAGAAACCAGCGAACAGTCACCACTAGCAGCTTCCAATTGCAGCAGCCACCACCACCAGCAGCAGCAGCACCAGCACCAGCACCAGCCACTGCCAGCAGCAGACACCAACAGCAGTAGAAGCAGTCTCTGCCAGCAGCAGACACCAGCAGCCTCCACAAACAGCAGCAGCCACCGCCAGCAGGAGCTGGAGATATGTATTGAGCTTTGTCCCTGTTAAATAAACAAACAAATTGTTAATGTTCTATTGTTGTTTTATCTGTCTTGTAAGATGACATTGAGTGCTTTGAAAGGCGCCTCTAAATAAAATGCATTATTATTATTATTATTATTATTATTATTATTATTATTATTGTAGTACTAGTTATAGCAGCAGCAGAAGTAAAACAGGTAGCATTTAAGTAATAGTAGCAGTAATAGCAGTAGCATTTTAGTATTAGCAGTAGTGGTAGTATTTTGGTAATGTTTTAAAACCTAACAATCAAAACAACTTTACATAATGTCACCTGACAACAAAAGGTTAACGGACTTTAGTGAAATTATCACGTTAATTACCTCACGTTAGCCTCCGTTACCAAGCTTTCAGTTAGGTCCCTAAATCCATGACATTTTTAACATCATCGACATTTCATGCAAACCAAATGTAAAAATAACGATGTCTAAGAGTATACCTCTGATAGCTAATGCTCAAAAATGTAAAAAACGTTTAAAATGCTGTTATTTCATCAACTTACCATTAATTGTTCTAGACGAGCAATTGAGATCAACAGAGCTCCGTCCCTTGTTTGAAACTATTGGTGTCTCCATAACCCGGAAGTGTCGTCCGTCATTTTTTACAATGGGAGTCAATGGAAGTGTCGTAACTCTGTTTTACTCTACAGCTCTGCTACTGACACGCTCCCCAGCCGTAACGCAAACATTGCGTCATGCCGCACAGAGGACAAAAAGTTACGATACAACTCTGCCTCGTTTTATATCATCATATTTTTGCTGCCTTTCTCATTAACACTATCATTGAGAACACACAGAATGAAACAATGTCATTAGCACTCACTAGCTTACAAGCAGTCACGCTACGCAACTTACCCGTGCCATAGCTCGCTAGCAATGAATGGATAACTTATTCATACATATCAAATATTCATTATTATTATTATTTTTTTTTTTTACCCATAAAATGCCAAGTTTTTGGTATGATGCACCTTCATTTTATGGTATAATAAACACACACAAAAAAATTATTTTCAGTACGCTTCATGAAAACTACATTATTGTTGGTTTGCTTGTTGCAAGCATTGCTAGCTTACAAGCACTCGAACCTCACTCGTAACTGGCTGGCGGTGTATGAATCAAGAATAATTTGGATCTTTTCCCAGATCTTCTAACTGACGGGTTTCGCGAGTCAGAGTCTCCATCAACCCGCATCTTTTACCGTCCTACATCCATCTAACAGCGACCTACAAACGGTCACATATGTAAACTACAACGCTAAATTGCGCCATTCATTCATCTCCTTTTAACCTGTACAATATCATTACATGCCTCGCTAATATTGTTGACAATAGGCTCGTTTGCGCCGCTACAATAGCTTCGGGAGTCGGGAATCAGATGAGCTGACCGTCGATCCAGATGATTCACTGATTGAGTCCACTGGATCTTTTCCTTCATACAGTGAAACGAGGCAGATTCAAAGTCCGATGGACTTTTACAAAGTTGTGTCGGCAAAAATGCTTCCTCAATTAAATGTAAAAAGATAAATGATCACATAAACAAGACGATTGAAACTTTATCTAAAAAACTCGTTTTCTGTAGCTGAAGCTAAGGTAGCGCCTACGTTAAAAAAAATGTGAGAGGGACGTAACGTAATTACCGTAATTTTAACTACATCATTATATGTTGTTATTAATAATGTTCTTATTTGCTGAACTTGATTTCATGCTATAAAATGTTACTAAACTTTAGATGCTAGGTTAATACTGCCTAAACACTGTGAGACAAGCATTTGAATTGCAGCATTATGTGTTATCATAATCTGTCGTCAATAATTATGGAGTTATTTTCGCCACATTTCTATTATGCCATTTACTGTATTTACAGTTGAATGACTGATGCTGACTGAGTTATGACAACATAATATTGTGTTTGTGACAGTTGAATATAATGCAGCTAAATTAACGCATAGTGAACTACTTACAGCCTCATACTTAATGTTAGCGAATTTTTAATGAGATGAAAATGTAAACTCTTATTTACTGCATCAAATTTTCAAATGCACAAACAGTAGACTGCCCTCGTATAACAGCGCTCAAATTTGAAGTTATTAAGCCTATTTGTACTTTGACAGGTGGGTTTGTGATTCCATGGTAGAATTTATAGGCTTGTAGACATCTTTTAGTAGGCCTGTACTGCCATCTACTGGAAAATCATAGCAACCATCCCAGTGACCGTGAGCTCTGATGATGACAGGACTGGCTGTACACATAGCCATAACTACATTACCAATATTTCACAAAACGTATGTTCATTCCGTGCGTTTCACTGCTTTTTTCAGAAAACTATGCTCTAAAATGCACCACTGTTTTATGAAACAATTGGAAAAATAAAAACAGAACTTTAAGCAATCAGGCCTACAAAGCCATGATAAATGATGATAAATAAGGTAAATCTACATATAAAACAAACCTGGGCTTATTTAAAGAAAAAAAACAAAAAAACATATAAACTGCTTTACTAAATGTTATTTACAACTGAAATTGTACAAAAAACAAACAAGAGCTAAATATAAACAAGCCTCAATGATAGGGCAGCAGTTTACACAATTTTTTTTTGGTTGTTGTTATTTTAATTGTTTTATTCTCTACCAAGCTTGTTCACACACGTTCATTGCCTACACACCTTGCGTGCGTGGTCCCTTTTCCCACTCATTCCCTCTCCCTCTCACGCAATCCATTTGACACATTCCATGCTGAAATGACTCGCTAATTAATAGCGATCATGACCACAAAAAGGGTAAATAATTTCACAACATTTACATATTAACACAGAGAAGATTCTTATCAGTACTATGTTTGAGGATACAAGACTCCCCAGTACAATTCTTAGCAAAATTTGATAGTCTGGATGAACATAAAAACAATTTCCTGTACAGATGATGGATGTATGTCTTCCCTTGATGTCATCGATCTGCAGCCTTAGTCCGACTGATGAAAATAAGCGCTACGCTCATCTAGCCGATGCTCCATATTAACCATTAATAAGCCTTTTTGAATTTGTTAAAATATGTTGGATATAAAAGTAGTCTGTCACAGACCTTATAGTATTTGCTGTAGGCTGTTAGACTATTTCGTAGCATTTGTACACCCAAAATCATACTTCATCTTATGGATGGCAACTTAAAAGTTGACTAGCTGTATATCTCCACCTGTAGCACAATCTAAGTACCTGTAAACAAACATGAACTCAGACAGAAAGTAGACCACAGAAGCAACAATACATTGTTAAACCTGTTAGCTTCTGTTTTGCAAAATCATCTGAGCCCAACATATAAACCAAAAGATTTCAGACAAAAATTTGCTACCCATACCGTAAAATTACTTGAGTTTTACTGACAATGTTTTCTAATGATTCACAGCCTACCCAAAGTTAAACTACTATAGGTGCCCTTAGTTGCAAACTTGTTTAGTATCACAAATTTAGGATCAGGTTATGTTCAACAAGGTCACATTAAAAACTGCTGAATGAACACACCACATGCAAAACAATAGAGGGAAATTTATTTAGGCCACAATTAAAACATTGAAAATGCTTGTTTGCAACATGCAAAAATACAACACTTACTATGAATATGCTAATACTGTCATTTACACTACACAAAACACAACAGCAAAATACAACAAATTTCCCATATTTACTACAACTACACCTTTGAGTACAAAGAACAAATAAACTTAACCCTAAATAAAAATAATAATTTACCAATGACTACACCTTTGCATGCCAAACACACAGAATAACCTAAAACAATCTTTCTATAAATAAACTACAATGCACATCAACCCAAACAACATTAAAACACAACGAAAAAAGTTAAGTTCTCCCATTATGGCACGAACACGGTGAATGAAACTTAGCTTAAATAATGTTTTATATCCACAGCAAATAACGAAACCTAATGTTCCGTTTCAGCAAAAAAATCTTCCAAACTTTCCAAATCATCAGTTGACAATTTGTCCGTGCTCATCTTTTCAGAGGCCACAGATGGTAGGACCTCAAGTGGCGTGACTTCAGGTGGCATGACTTCGGGTGGGTGGACCTTAAGTGCTGCTTCAATACATTTGGGCAGGACTACCACGGAAAGGGCCGCTCCGCTAGCATTTGCTTTTACATGGACCTGTTCCACGCAGAGGAGGGCCTCCTCAATTTGTTCACTGTCCAATCCTTCCGCAGAACCAAAGTGTGCCGCAACAAACCCTCCCACACATGAATTTGAGAGAGTCAGTTGTCGAGAAAGTTGAAAACCCTGATTAGCTGAAACTATCAGTGAGAGAGAGCAGGGGGCTCGGGATAGGCCCTGGAGAAGGAGAGTGGGAAACTCTTGATCACAAGGCCTGGGAGGAGAGAAGGAGCCTAGCAGCAACAGTGACCGAGGTTGGGTAACAGGAAACCCAGGAACTCTCCACAGTGGGGCATGCGCGGAAGACGGGGGCGGTTGAGAGGTGGTGCAACAGGATACCAGTGACGCTCAGCGTGAGTGAGGCATGCGCAGAGACGGTGGCAGTTGGAAGTTATGCAATAGGATACCTAGGGACTCTCCATCGGTGTGGGGCATGTGCAGAGGGTGATAGCTAAGCTGTATAATGAATGAAGTTAATTCTGTATTAAGAAGTGAGGTGTTAGGATAAATGTGATAATGAATGGAAACATGATAATATGATTATAACTGATTATTTGATTGTTAATAGTTATGAATGCATGAGAATGTTAGAAACTAGGACAAAGGTAAATCATGATGAAATGTTGATTGAGTAACTTGGTAGAGTGAAGTGGGACATCTTGACCAAAATAGGAGAGAGGTGAGAAAGAAAGTGCACTACACAGAGAGGATGCAGCAGGATGGATCAGAGAAAGGGGGGGAAATTATATAGTAGGAAGAAGTATAAATGACAACTCCCCAGGGGGATCGGGGTTAGTCCTCGGCCGGCACTCGGGTTCAAGGCATGCTGATTGATCAACCACATTGGGGCATTGCATTTTGAACTGAAAATTTTAACTCAAGAGACGGAGCAGATGAGCAGCCCAACATCGCAGAAGGGGACTCCAAGTATCTACAGCCAAATGAGAGTGCCGTGCGGGCTAGCCATTGCCACCTGGCTGTGGGACATTAATCTGGCTGAAGAGGATTCACCTTTTGCTCATCCTGCCATCAAGGCCGAAGACTGGTCAGTTATCAACCTGGCTGGAGAAGGATTATTTCACCTTTACCTTTCTCCCATCCTGTCAGCAACGGCTGAGGTCTGAACAGGGACTCTCCAGACTTTGGACAGGGTCAAGGAGTTTCAACAGCAACTAATAAGGTTGGCAGTCAAGGAAGGACCGTACAGGGCCCGTTCACCACTTCCCTCTCTCTCTCCAAAGTGAACAACTGATCATCCAAGCTACAGCCTTCACACCATTGTTAGAAATTAAATATCTTCTCAGTATTAGAGATAAGATCGAGTATCATTAGCAGAAGTAACCAATCAATTTTGAATCAAATGATGCTGTATGCCTGCCCTTGCTTAATTTCGCAATAAATATTTCAAATGCAGTTAAAGATTAAATTATGGACATTGAATTTGTAGCATCCCTGAAGGGTGTAATTATCAGGTATAGTGTGTTCAACATCTTTGAAGGTTCTAACAGGTTACTCTAGCCCATGAAATTAACAGACCCTTGGAGCTTACTGTCCAAGCTACTAAAAAATATCCTAGCAACCACACCAAGTGCCACGATCATTTAGAGGAGAGCTGCCGTTAACGGGCGTGGCTAGTGTAGTATTTGGCCCTGGGGCTATTCGGTCAGGTGCTGTGCTAGAGCAAGCAGGGTAGACGTCCGGATGAAGGCAGTTAGAGCTAGGCGTGTCTCCTCGCCACCAGCTTAAACAGTCCTCTAAATTGACCCGACCGGGGAATACCCACGGGCTTGAGGATCGGACCCTTTAAACGCAGAGCTGGACCAGTACCACCTGAACAGCGGTAACTCGGGATCGAACACAGTGTGCGCACTTCGCCCTGGTTAGTGAGCTGTTCTATTGTTCCAGAAAATCCGACGGTAAAGGAAAGGACCTTCTGCAGCATCTTGCAGCCCTGGCATCTGTACGTGACGTTGCGGAATGGAAAATTTTCTTGCCATGCATGGCAACGACGACATCTGTGCTTGGCACTTACATACACAGCAGTGACAGATCCTTCCAATTCAATGTCCTCAGCCATCTCTGGCTGCTGGAGGGTCTGTGGTTCCTCTACGTTCGCAATCTGTGTAATTATTGTGGATGGAGTGGTGGACAAAGTTGTGCGATTGTTAAAGCAGCGGGTAGTCAAGTCCAACACCTTATATGACTTACCCACCTGCACCAAATCAATTTGTTTCTCCCATACCGTGAGCCTTGTTTGCCCTGTTGGATCACACACCTCAAATTCACAGAGCTCACACTCCACACCTCCTACTTTCACTGTTTTCGTTGTCCCACCATCAGCCAGGAACTTCACCTCAACAGCTCCCACCTGTCAAAAACAAACAAACAAACAAACATTGCTGTTTTAGCAAGACAGCTGAACTTACTTTTTGTTTGGCGCCAAAAGCTAATACTTCCGCAATTTTAGACACCTTCTGGTGAGGCTCCCGCCAAAAGAAGGGAGCAACAGTTACAGAGTGACTGCTGCTATCGTGATAACAAATATCGAAGCCTTCAGGGTCAGACTGACCTAAGTAAAAGCACATGGAAAAAACATTGAATTAACATTGTCCTTCACATGGCTATTAATCACCTAAAATTAAACTTCCAAAAACAACACTTACTTATTTCTTTGCGCACGTTGTGCAACTTCAACGCTGTCTTTGCCAAAGAAGCCCGATAAAATTCTTTGTGTCTCTCTGCCTGGAAGGCCACGAATCGGTGGTACACTTGGCCACACTGTACCATGCATTGCGTTTTGATATTTTCACAGGGGACACGGGATGGATATATCCCACTACTTCCTCCTGCACCTCTGTTCTGGCTTGTTTGGCTGGACTTGCCATTTGCGTCTTCTTGTTCAATATCTGATTGTACCTAGTGACCAGGGATGTAAATAGATGGAAAATTTAATATCTCAATTACAGTGACAAAATTATCACAATTACCAATACCATCACCATATTCTTACTTGTTGTACAAATGTACAAAAACCACATACATTGAAATAATTTCCTAAAATCTTGTGATTTCCTTAACATAGTAAAACATTAGAAGCTAACATCTTATCAAAATTAATATATTAACGTTTCTTACGAAACCCAAAATATGCCCAGACCTCGGATTTCGACCTTCGTCATGCTCCACAAGCATATCTGACACTCAGCTTGGTCAAACATCCACATACAGCCTGAAATGTCTCTGAAACAGAGACTATCCAGGTAACTTCATGGACCAAACTCTAATAATCTACCTGTGTGTTCTCACTTTCTTTATTTCATGTACCAGTTTCTCATTCTGAATCTGACTTGCAATTTACGCCGCAAAATGATGACACAAAGAAGTTTATTTTGCTTTGTGTCCGATGCTTAGAGGGAGAGAGAGAGAGAGAGAGAGAGAAAGGGAGAGAGCACTGCCGCGAGACAGAGACCGATAGAGAAAGAGCACGCACGCATGCGCGCGCAACACGGAGGAAGAGACACACAGACAGCTTTGATAGAAAAACATAGCCTGCAAAGTTTATGCCTTTTAGGCGGATGCGCCCAATCCGTCCCCAGTGGGATTCATTTAAAATAATATAAACATGCTCACAAGAAAACACCTCAGAGAGAGAGACACAGACAGAAAGAAAGAGAGCTTTGCTAGACATAATGGCGTAACAATACCTGTTATTAATCAGAAAAACAAAGAGTTATTCCCTGATTGTTTCACAGCGGTTGCAAGAACTTCCCGCCATTGTGTCATTCTTGCTGTGTACATTAAAAGCTACAGTCACGCAACGCCTTCACGGCGCGTCGCTCGCGAGACTTGGATGTGACTGTTACATATCCCGATAATCCACCGAGAAAATTACACTAATTTACACATATAAGAAGATTTTTAGCGCGTAAGCTTTCAACAAAATTTATAATAATGCCATTACCCTTTACATCTCTATTATATACTCTGTTATATACTACTAAAAAATATCGCTTGGTGTATGCCAAAATCACAGTGACTCATCAACAATCAGGACATTTTCAAAACAAATTCTTCTTCTTACACAACAACATTTTAACATCGACTCACCTGCAATAAACACCAACAACGCATGCAAGATAGCAAGTTAGCCATGACATGTGACTTCATGCTCGCCCACCAAGTCCCACCTACGTAAAATCAGGTTATTATCAATGAGCTAACCATTTACTTCAACCTGAAAATGATTCAACTAAACGTCAACATACCACAGGTGCTTACCATGTAATTATGAATGTAATGTGTGTAATACCTGCCCACGCATGCTCTTTACTAACGCTGTGGAACAACGCAAGCACACTAATGCAAACACAATTGTCGAGCAACATAATTGTTAGCTAGCTTCGGACATATTGCCCTTGACTAGCCGATACTACAGACATGCTCCCCAGCCGTAACGCAAACATTGCGTCATGCCGCACAGAGGACAAAAAGTTACGATACAACTCTGCCTCGTTTTATATCATCATATTTTTGCTGCCTTTCTCATTAACGTTATCATTGAGAATTTTGTGACGAGGATAAGCTGAAAACAAAATAAGAAAATAAACCTAATATTTTGACCAACAACCAAATTAGGGAAAGGAACCGACCCTGGGAATTTCACCCAGAGAATTAATTTGTAAAGCACACAGGTAAGTTTACTCATTAAGGCATGAGACGTGGTTCAGGTATTTATAGAAAAATATACAATTTTATTGTTAAATAGTTTAAAATATTTCAATTTCATTCATACAAAAGAAAATCAAAACAGGGAGATCAAACAAAACGGGGGGCTGGAGCTGAGTGTATGGACAGGGGCTTAGAGCAGGGGGGGATTCACCAAAATAAGAAATCAACTCAAAAACACCCGACGCACATGACACACACTCAGTGAAGTGAAGCCCGCTTCCCCGGACACAGCAGCCAGAATGGGATACCACCACCCAGGCACCAGCACCGCCACCACCAGTCTCCAGCAACAAAAAAGAGAAATAAACAAATTAATGGGCCAATCACAAAACAAAAGGGCAAATAATCTTAACCAATATCAATAACTGCCCACTTTAAGAAATGAAAAATAAACTAAAGAGAACTTTGGATTTTAACCCTAATTCCAGTATTGACTGATATTCTCTAACATCCCAGTAGATTTGATAAAGGACTGTGTAACACATGCATGAAGATTTGGCTGTCATTTTATCAAAAACACACTTATGATTACAGATGGGATACACTTTATCCGATTTACATGAAACCTGGTGGATATGGTCTTCAGACCATGCCTGGCTGATGGTAGAAGTTTCATGTCTGAACTCCAAACTGTTTTGCCGTGACAGCCAATCCAAATCGGCGGCAAAGCCGCCAAACAGGGAGTAGGCCGATGTCTCTGCGATGCATTGATGTATTGACGCCAAACTTGGCGTATGGACTCATGACACCTTCCTGAGCAGGCATAGGCTTGAAACTTCAGAGTTAATATTTATACAATCACACTTACAGGTCTGATTCAGTGACACTTCATTATTACACTCGGTTTTGACACCAACTACTTTTAAAGTATAATGGATTGACTCTATGAGAGCATAATTAACTCTCTTCTTGCTCAATTTTCACTAACACCAAAAATCTAACTCTTCTGAATTTGCTGTGTACATACATACATACATACACACACACACACACACACACACACACTCATTATAATTACATTTTTATATATACATTTTATACATATATTTACCTTGTTTTTTATTTGGTCTGTCTGAGGGAAGATAGATACATCATGAACTTTAATGCATTCATCCTTGTATCCCCTCTCTCCCTCCCCACTCCTTCCTTTCCAGCTTTCCCTCTCTTCACTACCCTCCCTCCATGCCCCACTCTTACCCCTCTCCCCCTCTCTCTTAACTAAAATGGTCATGGCAGATGGCTGCCCACCAATGAGTCCAGTTCTGCTCGAGGTTTCTGCCTCTTAAAGGCAGTTTTTCCTCTCCGCTGTTGCCAATACTGGGTAATGTCAGTGTAATTCTCTTGTTTTGGTGTCATTCAACAACACAAAGCATCTTAAATATAGCTGCAAGCAGCATTGGGGGGGGGGGCTAGCAGCATAGCAGCATAGCAGGCAAGCCAATGCCTGCTCAGGAAGGTGTCATGAGTCCATACACCAAGTTTCATGTCAATACATCAATGCATCGCAGAGATATTGGCTCATTTCCTGTTTGGCGGTTTCGCCACCGAATTCGATTGGCTGTGATGGCAAAACAGTTTGGAGTTCAGACATGAAACCTGAACCATCAGACAGGCATGGTCTGAAGACCATTTCCACCAGGTTTCGTGTAAATCGGACAAAGTGTATCCCATCTGTAATCATAAGCGTGTTTTTGACAAAATTCAAAATGGCAGCCAAATATTCATGCATGTATTACACAGTCCTTTACCAAATGTACTGGTATGTCTGAGAGTATCAGTCAATACTGGAATTAAGGTTAAACTCCAAAGCAATATAAAGATATGAGCAAAAATGCATTTTGGGTACTCAAAGCGCCCCCCAAAGGTCAAAGGTCACCAAAATTCTTGGGCGTCTCAAAGAAGGGGTCATGAGTCTGTGTTAGAAGTTTGAAGTCAAAACATCAAACGGTTACCGAGATATGACTTCATTTCCTGTTTGGTGCCTTGCCGCCGATTTTGATTGGCTGTCACATCAAAATAATTTGGAGTTCAAACATGAAACTTAAACCATCAGCCAGACGTGGTCTGAAGACCATATCCACCAGGTTTCCTGTAAATTGGACAAAATTTGTGCCCTCTGTGAATAAAAATGCAATTTCTGTCATTATAGCGCCCCCCAAAGGTCAAAGGTCACCAGACTTGTTGGGCATCTCAAAGAAGTGGTCATGAGTCTGTGTTACAAGTTTGAAGTCAAAAAGTCAAACGGTTGCCGAGATATGGCCCCGCTTCCCGTTTGGCGGCGTCGCCGCTGAGTTTGATTGGCTGCTACGGGAAAACGGAAGCGAAATTAAAAAATCCACGTGATAACTTTTTTGCGGCTTGGTCTGAAGATTCTTTGTGTCAAGTCCCGTGGAAATCGGACAATCTGCGTGACCTGAAATGCTTTTTGAAGGTTTTTGATAAAATTCAAAATGGCGGAAAATCCAATATGGCGCAAATTGACGTCATAGGGTGCGTTGAACTCATCTTGATCCAAGGATTCCAACGGTACCTCATTTGTGAAATTTGGACCAACGGGTCCAAAGTTATGAAGCTGAATGCACTTCAAACTTTGACATGTTGGTGGCGCTACAGAGTTCAATGTACGGGCATGAAAATTCTTGAGGTTGACATTGGGACTGTCCTGAATACGTGTGCCAAGTTTCAAAACTTTTCACCATGGCGTTCTATGGGCTGCCATAGACTTCAATTGCAGCGGAAAGTAGAATAATAATAATAATAATAATAATAAGAAAAGCTACAAACACAATGGGTGCCTTTGCAGCTACGCTGCTAGGCCCCCAATAATAAGAAAAGCTACAAACACAATGGGTGCCTTCGCAGCTACGCTGCTAGGCCCCCAATAATAATAATAATAATAATAATAAGAAAAGCTACAAACACAATGGGTGCCTTCGCAGCTACGCTGCTAGGCCCCCAATAATAATAATAAGAAAAGCTACAAACACAATGGGTGCCTTCGCAGCTACGCTGCTAGGCCCCCAATAATAAGAAAAGCTACAAACACAATGGGTGCCTTTGCAGCTACGCTGCTAGGCCCCCAAATATAGCTGCATGCAGCAATGGGGGGGGCCTAGCAGCATAGCAGCATAGCAGGCAAGCCTGCATAATCTTGGCAACAAGGTAGAATTGTCAGGCACTCTGCTGTAAACACATTCAAGAAGTTTTGGGGCATCAGAGTATTAAGTGATGAAGCAATGAGATTCCTAATTCCTAAACAATCTCACTTAGTGTATCTGTTATGTCCGTCAAAAGATCAAAGGTAACCAAATTAATCATGCCTTCTCAGGCAGGTGTTATGAGTTCATACATCAAGTTTTGTGTCGATATGTCAATGCATCGCAGAGATGTTGACCTACTTCCTTTCTGGTAAAGTTGTTGTGCTTTGACAACCTTGCCTGAGGATAACTGATCATCAAATTCATCAGGCATCAGCACAAGGTTCTGACTACATGTGCAAAATTCAGTTTGGATATTTGAAAGTGTTGTTAAGAAGCAACCTCACTTTCTGTAAGTGCAATGTCTGCCAAAAGGTCAAGGGTCACCAAATTTATCATGCCGTGTCTGGAAGACGTTATCAGTCCATACACCAAGTTTCGTGTTGATCGTCAATCCATTGTAGAGTTATTGGTTTACTTCCTGTATTGGGTTATTTGAACTTTGTCAGGATGCAGAAGATGGTACAAGAGAAAAAAAAGTGTGGGAACTGCTGCCCTGTCATTTAGGCTTATTTGTATTTTGCTCTTGTTTCTTTTTGTAGAATTTCAGTTGTAAATAACATTTGGTAAATCAGTTCATATGTCATTTTTTTCTTTAAATAAACCTAGGTGTCTTTGTAATGTAGTCATACATTATGTAACATAACTTCTGCAACTTTTACAGAAAATGGTTTTGTAGGGCTGATAAGCTAAAGTTTTGTTTGATGTTCTGTTTATATTGATTTTCCACTTGTTTCATAAAATAGAGGTGGTCTTCAGAGTGGCAGCTAAATGCATAGAATGAGCATACTTTTTGTGTCATTTTGGGAATCTAGTGAAGGTTATGTGCTCAGCCAGTGTTGTCATAATCAGCGGTCAGGGTCACTGTGATGGTTACTACGATATTCCAGTAGATGGCAGTATAGGTCCAACAAAAGATGTCCATAAGCATATAAGTTCTACCAGTGAAACACAAGCTCGCCTGTCTTAGACTACAAATAGGCTAAATACCTTCAAATTTGAGAGCTGTTATACGAGGAGGGCAGTTTAATGTTTGTGCATTTGAAATTGTGAAGCAGGAAATAAAACTTTGCATTTTCATTTCATTAAAAATGGTCTAACATTAATTATGGGGCTGTAAGATGTCCATAATGTTGTAAATTTAGCTGCATTATTCAACTGACACAAATACAGTTTTATATTCTCATAACTCACAGTCAGCATCACTCATTGAACAGTAAATGACATAATAGAAATTTGGCAAATATAAGTCCATAATTATTGACGATAGATTTTGCACACACATAATGCTGCAAATAAAATGCTCTTCTCACCTCGTTTCATTGTACGGAGGAAAAGAGCCAGTGGACTCAGTTGAATCACTGATTCAACTGAGTCCACTGGATCCACTCACTGGATCCATCCACGAGTCACCGGTCTCCTGAGTCTTTTGGTTTGATTCTCGGGTGTTTCCGGCTTTGTTCGGATTTACTCGATGGATCTGAATGGGATTCCGGGTCTGTGCTAATGAGTTTGACTCTGCTCTGCAGGGAGTTACGCTGTCCCGCGGTCAGCTCATGTGTGTCCCGATTACCAAAGCTATTTTAGCGGCGGAAACGAGCTTATTGTCAACAATAATAGCGGGCATGTTGTAATGAGATTGTACAGGTTAAAAGGAGAGGAGTGACTGGCGCAATTTATTGTTTTAATTTGCATATGTGGCTGTGTTTACGCCGCCGTTTATTATACTATAAAATGGAGGTGCCATCATAACAAAAGCATGGCAATTTAAGGGTTAAAAATTGAACAGATTTATTAATATTTGATATGTATGATTTGGACTGCTGCTGGTTTAAAAAAATGTACAAAATATTTTGAAAAAATAATAATGTATAAGATTTTTATAGCTTGATGTTTTTATGCGTACATTTATGTGCGGAGGGACATTAACGTGAGGATTTTATGAAATATGACATTACAAAGAAAAAAAAAATCATATAATTAAATATTGCTGCTAATGTTTCATATATACCAAGATGCAATAATCAAACCATCAATAATACAGTTTGCATGAAGTATATTGAAAATAAATCATTTTTTCTGTTTATTATTCCATAAAATGAAGGCGCATCATGACAAAAACATGGCAATTTTAGTGTTAAAAATTGAACAGATTCATTAATATTTGATATGTATGAGTAGGACTTATGCTAGTTTAAAAAAATAATATACTTGTTTTAAATAATGATTTATAAGATTTTTATAGTTTGATGTTTTTATGCGCACGTTTACGTGCGAATGGACTTTCACGTAACTATTTTGAAGGGGCATCACAGGTGAAGACTTTTATTGTGAAGAGGTTGCAGATAGCGTCACCCTGAAGAAACTTGTGGAGCTGACTTTCATTACGACCGAGCTTCAGCACAGGTAAGATGTGTAGCGTGAGTGTTTTTAAGCTAATGAGTGCTAATGACATTATTTTATTTTATCGTGTGTTCTCAATGATAATGTTAATGACAAAGACAGCAACACTATGATTATAAAAAAACGAGGCACAGTTTTATCGTGCATGACGCAAAGTTGGTTATATGGTTTGGAAATGTGTTAATTATGTTGGCTAGTCAAGGGTAATATGTCCGAAGCTAGCTAGCAATTATGTTGCTCGACAGTTTTGTTTGCATTGTTCCACAGCGTTATTAAAGAGCATGTGTGGCAGGTATTACACGGTCATAATTAAATGGTGAGCACTTGTGGTATGTTAACTGTCAGTTGAAGCATTTTCTAGTTGAAGTAATTGGTCAGAGTTTTGATAATAACCGGATTTCACGTAGGTCGGACTTGGTTGGCGAGCATGAAATCACGTTTGGCTATCTTGCATGCATTGTTGATGTTTATAGCATCCGAGTCGATTTTGAAACGTTAAGAAGAAGATTTTATTTTGAAAATGTTTTATTCTAGAGATGGACATGTTTGGGCATGTGTGTGGTAATTCTTAATTGAAAGGGGAGCCTGAAAACTGCTTTGTCAATTAAGGCACACAATGTCATTGGTTTAGGGGCTGCATGCACAACACCAAATCCTGCGCATGCATGGTGGATGGTGCAGTGTATGGGTTTTGTGGGTAACCTTTTGAACATTAAGTGTAAAACCAAGCAAATTTTTCTCAGAGTATCTAATAGGGATGTAACTGTTACCGGTGTTACGGTCAATTTTGGTGTAAATGTACGCGATAAAAGTTACGTTTTATGTTTAAATTATTCTCATTATCTTTGTGTGTTATCGGGATATGTAACAGTCCCATCCAAGTCTCGCGAGCGATGAAGTCGTTTTTTGAATGCGTAGCTTGTGATGGAGGCATCAAGTGGGAAACAATGGCGGAAAGTTCTGGCGGCCGCTGTGAAACAATCAGGGAATTACTTTTTTTCTCTGAATAATAAATTGTAAATTTTTTTCTCTGTCGCTTTGCACTCAAAAAAAAAAAAAAAAAAAAAAAATTGGCAAAATGCAGGAACTGTCCATTTTAATTACATAGAACTTTTCCATTCATTTGAATTACATAGCTTTAATATACATTAACTAACAAACAATGTAAATCAAATATTAAGATTTATGTAATAGTTCTAATAAACTTAATGTGCTTTCACTACAAAGTAGTGTATTAGTAACCAGGTTATTAATAAAGTCAATCTGTTAGCCCAAACCCAACAGTGAAAATGAATGCACTCATTTTAAGTTTATTAGTACCATTACATAAATCTTATAATTTGCTTCACATTAAGTTTGTTAGTGAATTTATATTAAAACTGTGTAATTTAAATGTATTTTCTATGTACTTGAAATGTATAAGTGCCGAAAGTATTTTTTTTGAGTGTGTAATCATCGACCACAAATCTAATTAAACTTATTCATGTCACTGTTTTGCGGCGCAAACTGTGAGGCAGACTCACATTTAGAAGTTGGTAATGAAATAAACAAAGTGATGACACATACACAGGTAGATTATCAGAGTTTAGTCCGTGAATCCACCCTGACAGTCTGTGATTCAGAGACATTTCATGCTGTCTGTGGAGGTTTGATTGATCCGAGTGTCTGATATGCTTGCGGAGCGTGACGAAGGGCGAAATTCGAGCTCTGGGTGGAGTTTGTGTTCTTGAGAAAGTTTGTTTTTTCATTTTGATAAGATGTTGGTATCTAATGTTTTAGTATGATAAGAAAATCACAAGATTTTGTGAAATGATTTCAGTGTATGTATTTTTTGGACATTTGTACAGCAATTAAGAATATTTTGATAATATTGTTAATTGTGATAATTTGGTCACTATAATCGAGAAGTTAAATTTTCCATATCTTTAATCCCTAGTCACTACGCACGAACAGAAGGTGAACACCACGGAACAAATGGCAAGTCCAGCCAAACAGGCAAAAACGGAGGTGCAGGAAGAAGTAGTGGGGTATATCCACTCTGTGTCCCCTGTTAAAATCTCCAAAAGGAACGCCAGATATTTCAACGCCACAGTGCAATGTGGCCAAGTATACCATCACTTCGTTTCTTTCCAGGCGGAGAGGCGTGACGACTTTTATCGGGCTTGTTTGGCTAAAAAAGCCCTCAAGTTGCATAATGTGAAGAAAGCCATAAGTAAGTGTTGTTTTGGGAAGTGTAATTTTAGGTCTTCAATAGCGATGTAAAGGACAATGTAAATTTAATGTTCTTTCCATGTGCTTTTACCTAGGCCAGACTGACCCTCAAGGATTTGACATTTAGTACAGTGATATCAGCAGTTACACTGTGACTGTAGCTCCCTTTCATTGGAGGGAGCCTCACCAAAAGGTCTACAAGATTGCTGAGGTGTTGGGTGTGAGTGCGAAACAAAACGTAAGTTGAGTGGTCTTGCTAAAACAGCAATGAATGATTGATTAATTTTGTTTATGGGCTAACCTATGCTTATTTTGTTCCGTGTGTTTTTGACAGGTGGATGCTATAGAGGTGAAATTCCTGGTTGACGGGGAAACAAGGAAAATGGTGAAAGTAGGAGGTGTCGACTGTGAGCTGTGTGAATACGAGGTGTGCGACAAGACAGGCCAAACTAGACTTACACTTTGGGAGTCCCAAATTGATTTGGTACAGGGGGGTAAGTCCTACCAAGTGTTGAACTTGATGACCCGCTGCTTTAATAACCGTACCACACTGACCAGCACCCCGTCCACAATGATAAAAGATATCGAAAATGTCGAGAACCCTCTGACCCTCCAGACGCCAGACACAGTTGAGGACATTTTCGTAAAAGGGTCAGTCACTGCTGTACATATTAGCGCAAAACACCGATGTCGCCGTTGCCATGCCAACCAGGAGAATTTCCCTTTTCGAAACGTGACCTACAGGTGTCAGCGTTGTAAGATGCTTCAAAAGGTCTCTGCATTTACCGTTGGGTATAGTGGGACAATCGAGCTGGTAACCAACCAGGGTGAAGTACGCACCCTGCGGCTAACAAATTCTTGTGTGGGAGCGTTTGTCACAGTGTGCTTTGGGTCTGCAGCAGGCCTAGAGACAGAGCAAATAGAGGAGTCCCTTTTGTGTGCGAAAGAGGTCCACATTTGGGAAAATGTAAATGGACTGGCCCTTTCCATCTCTGTCCTAACTGAACCTGAGGTCACGCCACCCGAGGACACACCACTCGAGGTCACGCCACCTGTGTCCTCCAAAAACATGGACAAACAATTGTCAAGTGACAATTTGACAGGTTTGGAAGCACTGTTTGACGAAACTGAACATTAGGGTTTGATAAAACCGTTGCATTCACCCTGTTCTATCTTTCATTGGAAAAGTTAACTCATCACTTTGCATTTGTAATGTTGTTTGGCTGTTTTTGATTGTAGTGTATTTATAGAAAGATTGTTCTAAGATATTTTGTGAGTTTAACATTCAAAGTTTTATTCATTGTTCAACTGTTATTTTTATTTGGCATTAAGTTTATTTGTTGTTTTTAGCCAAAGAGTTTGTTGCACTATTTATGAGAAATTTGTTGTAGTCTACTGATTTGTTCTATTTAGTGTAAATAACAGTGTTTTCATATTATTACATAATAAGTGTTGTATTTCTGCACGTTGCAAAACAGTGTTTTAATTGTTGTATAAATAAATTTCCCTCTATCATTTTGCATGTGTTGCGTTTACTGATCAGTTTTTAATTTAACCTTGGTGAACATAACCTGATCCTAAGTTTTTGATGGTAAAGCAGTTTGAAGGCAATGACAACTGTAGTAGGCTAAACTAGGGTAGGCTGTGAATCATTAGAAAACTGTTTCAGTAATGCTCTGTTAATTTTTACAGCATGGCTAGCAAATTGTCTTCAGAATTGTTGTGGTTTATTTGTTGGGCTCAGATGATTTTGCAAAACATGGGCTAGCAGGTTTAACAACTCATTTTTGCTTCTGTGTGGTAAAAGGTCTACGTTCTGTCTGAGTTCATCTTTGTTTACAGGTATTTAGATTGGTGGAGGTATACAGCTAGTCAACATTTAGGTTGCCATGATAAGATGTAGTATGATTTTAAGTGTACTGATGCTAAGAAAGACTTGTAACAACCTACAGCAATTACTATAAGGTCTATGATAGTTAGCCTACTTTTATGTCCCAACATATTATAACAAAGTCCAATAGGCTTACTAAATGTTAATATGGAGCAGTGGCTAGATGAGTGATGCATTTATTTTGATCAGTCGGACTAAACCTGCAGACCGAAGACTTTAAGGAAAGTCATATATCTACTATCTGTACAGGAAATTGTTTTTATGTTCATACAGACTGTCCTTGCAGAGGCTAGGACCACGAGGAAACTAACAATAGTAGTTGTACGGCATTTTACAACGAGGCAGAGTTTTGTTGTTTGTTTTGGTGTTTTCAGCGGCTTGGATTAAGGTTGAATACAGCCCAAGTTGGTCTGGTACTAGGCAGGGTAACTGTGCTTCATCTATCCTACAGGCCTAATTCATAAGCCAGACGACATCAGAATCGAAAGTGTGGAGATCACTTGTTGTGCGTCGTTTTTCATACATGTATCTACATTGAGGCTATGAAAGCATTTCCAGTGGCCTAGCCTAGTTTAACAATAGGTGTAGTCATCAGGTGTAGAATGGTTTGCTATTGACATCATTTTATGTCAACACAATGCATTGTTTGTTTAGTGGTTTTGGTGTCCAATATAAGTTAGTTTTCTCTTATTTTTTTGTGTCATATTGCCGTATCACAGGGATTCCCAAACTGTGCTGCTGTTAGGGGGTAAGCGTCATGAAAAGGGCAATGGCGGATCATCAATTAGCTTTTATTTAAATAGGGCTATCATGAAATTGTTCTCTAAATAATTAATTTCAAACCCCTTGCACCTGGCTTGAGGGAATAAAAGTGATAAAAATAAGTAATTTAGGCTAGGTTATAATACGTATCCAATGTGTCCTACCTAGGTTGTATATTGTGCATTCTGCAACTTTGCTCTTGATCATGTCTAGCCTCTGTGGATTTTGCATATAAGCACTTTACTGAGGAGTCTGATATCCTCAAACACTGTAGTGATAAGAATCTTGCCGGTGTTCATATGTAATTGTTTGAAATTATTTACAATTTTTGTGGTCATGATCGCTATTAATTAGTGAGTTATTCCAGCATGGAATGTGTCAAATGGATCACGTGAGAGGGAGAGGAAATGAGTGGTAAAAGGGACCATGCATGCGAGGTGTGTAGGCCATGAATGTGTGTGAACAAACTTGGTAGAGCATGAAACAATTAAAACAACAACAAAATTTGTAGGAACTGCTGCCCTATCATTTAGGCTTATTTGTATTTTGCTCCTGTTTGTACTATTTCAGTTGTAAATAACATTTAGTAAGCCAGTTCATATGTTGTTTTCTGTCTATAAATAAGCCTAGGTTTGTTTTTAATGTAGCCTTACCTTATTTAACATAACCGTAGCAGCTTGTAAATGAAATGGCTTTGTAGGCCTGATAGCCCAAAGTTTTGTTTACTCAACTCGACTCAACTCAACTTTATTTATAGAGCCCTTTAAAAACAGCCACAGCTGAGACAAAGTGCTGTACATAAATAAATAAAAATAAAAATAAAAATATGTAATGTAAGACATAAAACATCAAAACAATAAAAACAATAAGAAAATAACAATGTTAAAACAATAAAAACACTAAAACAAAAACAGAGTCTCATGCTGGGTTAAAAGCCAAGGAATAAAAATGGGTTTTAAGACGAGTTTTAAAAATGGACAGTGAGGGGGCTTGTCTGATGTGCAGTGGGAGGTCATTCCAAAGTTTGGGACCGGCAGCAGAGAAGGCTCTGTCCCCTCTGAGCTTCCGCTTAGACCTCGGTACCTTCAGGAGCAGCTGATCACCTGACCTGAGGCACCGAGCAGGAGTGTAGGGGTGGAGCAGCTCAGAGAGGTAAGGCGGGGCGAGACCATTTAAAGACTTAAAAACAAAAGAATTTTAAAATGAACTCTAAAGTGCACAGGTAGCCAATGAAGGGAGGCCAGAATGGGAGTAATGTGCTCCCTCTTACGTGTTCCAGTTAAGAGGCGAGCAGCAGCGTTTTGTACTAGCTGGAGACGTGTGAGGGAGGACTGGCTGACTCCAAAATAAAGTGCATTGCAGTAATCCAGCAGCGATGTGACGAAGGCGTGGATTACTGTTTCAAAGTGCTTATGTGCAAGAAAGGGCTTCACCTTTGCCAGCTGCCTAAGATAAAAAAAGCTGGACTTGACTACTGCACCAATTTGTCGATCTAATTTAAAATCACTGTCCATCTTAAAACCCAAGTTTGTGACTGTTGGCTTCATGTAGTGCGCCAAGGGGCCCAAGTCAACAGGGGGAGCTTCACAAGAGCCACTGGGACCAAACACCATCACTTCTGTTTTATTTTCATTAAATTTTAAAAAGTTCAGGGACATCCAGGCTTTAATGTCTTCAAGACATAACAGAAGTGGTCTAATGGAGAAAGCATCTTTCTTCTTCAGCGGCACATAAATCTGGCTGTCGTCAGCGTAACAGTGGAAAGAGATGCCATGCTTTCTCAGGATGGAACCCAGGGGCAGTAGATACAGCGAGAAGAGCAAGGGCCCTAAAATTGAACCCTGAGGAACCCCATATGACAGCGGAGCAGAGCGGGACTCAGAACCACCAAGGCTTACGCACATGGTTCTGTCTGCCAGATAGGATCTGAACCAATCCAAGGCGGTACCACAAATGCCCACTAGGTGCTGCAACCGAGCCACTAAAATGTCGTGGTCCACAGTCTCAAAAGCTGCCGTTAAGTCCAGCAGGACAAGAATCACGCACTCTCCAGAGTCATTTGCCAGGAGGATATCATTAAAAACTCTTAATAAAGCTGACTCTGTACTGTGCAGTGTTTTAAAACCGGACTGGAAAACCTCCAGGACATCATGCTCATCCAGAAAAGACTTTAATTGAACATGAACCACTTTTTCCAGGATTTTGGAGATAAAAGGCAGCTTGGAGATGGGTCTAAAATTGGCTAGCACATCACGATCAAGACCAGGTTTCTTGAGCAGGGGTTGCACCACAGCATGTTTAAAACTTTGGGGGACAACACCAGAGAACAGACTGCTGTTAATAATGGCCAGAACCGACTGCCCTATACTGGGGAAAATCTCTTTAAAAAAGTGTGGTGGGACAGTGTCACGGGGAGAACCTGATGGCTTAATCTGGCCAACCACATCTTCTAAAACCTTCAGAGACACAGGCTCAAACAAAGCAAACATAGCCGAGCAAGGAGCAGGGTCAGAGGGGTCAGGCACAGGTGGGTTGTGACAATTAGACTCGATAATGTTAGACAGGTATTCTCTTCTGGCCTCTTTAACAGTGCTCTGGTAGCAGCGCCAACAGTCCTTTAGGATTTGGTAGGAGACCTGCAGCTTATCCTTCTTCCACCTGCGTTCAGCTTTGCGACACTCCTGTCTAGCTGCACAAGTTCTCGCATTGAACCAGGGCTCAGGTTTAACTTTGGGCCGCACAGTTTTTAATGGAGCCACAGAGTCCAGTATGGTTCGGCAGGATTTCAGAGCTCCTCCGTGTTTGCAGATGCTGAGCCAGAGGAGTCACACAGCTGGCTGAAAGCAGAGGAGAACTGGCCGGCAGAGACAGGGTTAAAAATCCGACGGCTCCGAGCAGGAGCGCCAGATTTAACTGCAGCACAGGAAAAAGCAGCTTCAAACAGTACAGGCATGTGATCAGAAAACACATTGTCACAGAGTTCCAGGTTGGACACAGACAAACCATGAGAGAGGACAAGGTCTAATGTGTGTCCATGTTCGTGTGTGGGACCAGACACACACTGCACCAAATTAAAAGAGTCAATAAGGCTTAAAAAGTCCTTCACCAATGGTTTGTCAGGACAGCACACGTGAATGTTAAAATCCCCAACAAGAAGGACACGATCATACTTCGGCATAATTTCAGTCAGAAGATCAGAGAAGTCATTTAAAAAGTCCTTATTGTATTTGGGAGGACGGTAGATGACGGCACACAGCACCGGGTCGGAGCGACCCACCTCGAATAAGATCGCTTCAAAGCTGGAAGAGGAGGATGAGACGGCACACTGCTTACATTTAAAATCATTTTTATAAACAGTCGCCGTTCCTCCTCCATGGCCCGAGGTCCGCGGGCAGTTAAAATAAGAACAGCCAGCCGGTAAAAGCTCGATCAGAGGGCTGCACTCACCGGCACCGATCCAAGTCTCCGTCACGCAGAGAAAATCCAGGCCACGAGAGATAAAGAAATCCTTTAGGATAAACGTTTTATTCGCCAGTGATCTGGCGTTCACCAGGCCGATCCTGACGGGAGCCGGGGACTGCGGTTCGGCGGATCCGTGAGACCGTGGCAGCGTCTTCAGGAACCGGAGGTTCACCCCGCGCTGAGAAAGCCGAGGAGGGCAGGGGCGGCAGGGCCGGAGTCCCTCAGACGATCCGGTGACAGGTACAAGGCAGGCGTCGATGGGATCCAAGAAACGCCGGGGTACAACGAAGGGATGGATTAATCCAAGTTTTGTCCGGGAAATGGACGAAGACCGTGCCAGCTAGGCCTTGAGCTTCACCAGCCGACCGCCGCGTTTGCCGCGGCGACGGAGACGCTTCCGCCAAGGAGGCAGGACCGAGGCCCGGAACAGGTGAGTCGGGATCCCTGCCAGTAGCGGGGGCACAGTTTTCTGTCCACCATGCTCAAACGCAGCCAAATCCCTGGCATTATGTTGGAGATCCAAAAGAGACTGGCGATCATACACCAGCAGAGACTTGATCTGTGTAGTGCCAAGGGTTATAAACAACAAAAACACAAACACAAACCACTGTAGGAGCAGCAGCAGGCGGCCAGGTACACACACCGGCGCCATACTTCTGACCAGATCCCTGGTAAAGATGCTCAGTGCCTCGGTCAGTTACCGTCCCTGAATTAATGTACCATTTTTAATTTTCCACTTGTTTCATAAAACAGTGGTGCATTTTAGAGTATACTCTTCAGATTTGCAGCTAAACGCGTACAATGAGCATACTTTTTGTGTCATTTTGGGAATCTAGTGAAGGTTATGTGCTCAGCCAGTGTTGTCATAATCAGTGGTCAGGGTCACTGTGATGGTTACTACGATATTCCAGTAGATGGCAGAATAGGTCCAACAAAAGATGTCCGTAAGCATATAAGTTCTACCAGTGAAACACAAGCTCGCCTGTCTTAGACTACAAATAGGCTAAATACCTTCAAATTTGAGAGCTGTTATACGAGGAGGGCAGTTTACTGTTTGTGCATTTGAAATTGTGAAGCAGGAAATAAAACTTTGCATTTTCATTTCATTAAAAATGGTCTAACAATAATTATGGGGCTGTAAGATGTCCATAATGTTGTAAATTTAGCTGCATTATTCAACTGACACAAATACAGTTTTATATTCTCATAACTCACAGTCAGCATCACTCATTGAACAGTAAATGACATAATAGAAATTTGGCAAATATAAGTCCATAATTATTGACGATAGATTTTGCTAACACATAATGCTGCAAATAAAATGCTCCTCTCACAGTGTTTAGGCTGTATTAACGTAGGCTCTAAAATTTAGTAACATTTTATTGTGTTACATCAAGTTCGGCGAATAAGACCATTATTAATAACGACATATAATGATGCAGTTAAAATGATGTTATTTACATTAATTTCGTTACGTGCCTCTCACATTGTTTTTAGCCTCAGCTACATTAAATGATGTTCCTATCATGTTGTTTATTTGTGTATTTATTTTGTTACATTTGACTAGGAAGTATTTTTGATCACACAACTCCGTCTTTTGGTTTGATTCTCGGGTGTTTCCGGCTTTGTTCGGATTTACTCGATGGATCTGAATGGGAATCCGGGTCTGTGCTAATGAGTTTGACTCTGCTCTGCAGGGAGTTACGCTGTCCCGCGGTCAGCTCATGTGTGTCCCGATTACCAGCTATTTTTTTAGCTATTTTAGCGGCGGAAACGAGCTTATTGTCAACAATAATAGCGGGCATGTTGTAATGAGATTGTACAGGTTAAAAGGAGAGGAGTGACTGGCGCAATTTATTGTTTTAATTTGCATATGTGGCTGTGTTTACGCCGCCGTTTATTATACTATAAAATGGAGGTGCCATCATAACAAAAGCATGGCAATTTAAGGGTTAAAAATTGAACAGATTTATTACTATTTGATGTGTATGATTTGGACTGCTGCTGGTTTAAAAAAATGTACAAAATATTTTGAAAAAATAATAATGTATAAGATTTTTATAGCTTGATGTTTTTATGCGTACATTTATGTGTGGAGGGACATTAACATGAGGATTTTATGAAATATGACATTACAAAGAAAAAAAATCATATAATTAAATATTGCTGCTAATGTTTCATATATACCAAGATGCAATAATCAAACCATCAATAATCCAGTTTGCATGAAGTATATTGAAAATAAATCATTTTTTCTGTTTATTATTCCATAAAATGAAGGCGCATCATGACAAAAACATGGCAATTTTAGTGTTAAAAATTGAACAGATTCATTAATATTTGATATGTATGAGTAGGACTTATGCTAGTTTAAAAAAATATACTTGTTTTTAAATAATGATTTATAAGATTTTTATAGTTTGATGTTTTTATGCGCACGTTTACGTGCGAATGGACTTTCACGTAACTATTTTGAAGGGGCATCACAGGTGAAGACTTTTATTGTGAAGAGGTTGCAGATAGCGTCACCCTGAAGAAACTTGTGGAGCTGACTTTCATTACGACCGAGCTTCAGCACAGGTAAGATGTGTAGCGTGAGTGTTTTTAAGCTAATGAGTGCTAATGACATTATTTTATTTTATCGTGTGTTCTCAATGATAATGTTAATGACAAAGACAGCAACACTATGATTATAAAAAAACGAGGCACAGTTTCATCGTTACTTTTTGTCCTCTGTACGCTATGACTCAATGTTGAATTTACGGTTTGGAAATGTGTTAATTATGTTGGCTAGTCAAGGGTAATATCTCCGAAGCTAGCTAGCAATTATGTTGCTCGACAATTTTGTTTGCGTTGTTCCACAGCGTTATTAAAGAGCATGCGTGGAAGGTATTACACGGTCATAATTAAATGGTGAGCACTTGTGGTATGTTAACTGTCAGTTGAAGCATTGTGTAGTTGTCGAAGTAATTCGTTAGCTACTTGATAATAACCTTCATGTAGGTCGGACTTGGTTAACGAGCATTAAGTCACGTGTGGCTATGTTGCATGCATTGTTAATGTTTATAGCAGACGAGTCGATTTTGAAATGTTGTTGTTGTGTAAGAAGTAGAATTTGTTTTGAATATGTTTTAATTGTTGATGATTCAGTGTGATTATGGCTTAAGTATAACACCAAGCGAAATTGTCTTAGAGTATGTAATAGAGATGTAACGGTTAATGGCATTACTCTAAGTCTCGGTGAAATTTTACGCGATGAAAATGATTCTTTTATGTGAAAATTAATGTAATTATCTCGGTCGATTATCGGGTTATGTAACAGTGCCATTTAAGTCTCGCGAGAGACTCGCGGTGAAAGCGTTGCGTGAATGTGTAGTTTGTAATGTACGCAGCAAGAATAAAACAATGGCGGAACGTTCTGGAAACCGCTGTGAAACAATCAGGGAATAACTTTTTGTTTCTCTAATTAATAACAGCGTTATCGAGGCAGGCGCTCATTTTGTTATTGTTACGCCATATCTCTCTATCAAAGCTCTCTCTCTCTCTCTCTGACGTGTGTTGCCGTGAGCTTGTCTGTAGTGTGTTAAATAAATGCAAATTAATCTGGGAACGGATTGGGCGGATCCTCCTAAAAGTCTGAAGCTGTACATATTTGTGAATATCTCCGAACTGGTTTATGATAGAGAGACGTGGTTTGTTTCACTGTTTTCCTGAGATTCCGCTGAAGACGGAGATGTGCAGTTTGTTTCTGTCCTACATTTACTTGTTGTAGGCCACCGTGTAAAAGACCAATCGAAAGATAGATGTTCGGCAGATTGAAAGCGCAGTTAACAAATGGCAAAACGTTACGAGGCGGAATGTTTTGGTTTTCAACCAATCAGTAGACGGTACCTATGACGTATTCCAGCCAATCAAAAGACTCTATGGTCTTGTGGGGGAGGGACAACAGAGAGAAACAGCAGGCGGTGTAGAGCAGAGTGTAGGGGGCAGGGATCACGCAGAGCAGAGTGACAGAGGGCCCAAAGTGACAGAATAACTTTATAAATACTATCTTTATTGAATGACAGGTTCACCTCAACTTTCTGGTGGGTCTTTGCTTTGGTCTTTTAAGTGGCATGTCTGAGGAAAATAAGGCAAAAACACATGGGACCTTTTGTATTGAAAGGGCATTGTTTTATTGTTTTTCACATATTTAGTTGAAAAACTGCATATGTATGTCAGGCAAAGGGATTGAAAAATAATATTTTCATTCAAACACTCTTTACTAGTACTGTTTGAGGTGTGAATTTGAGTAAAAAATGACAAAAATCTACTTTTCGCTTTTTGAAATTATTTAGTGTATTGTAGATGTTTCACTCATATTTCTGTTAAGTTTATTATTTTATTTATTTTGTTATTTGTTTATTAGTGTATTACTTTATGTAATGCTTATGATAGTCTAGATTCTCCTGAATCTATAGATATCAAATACATGGTGTTCCATATACATTAAGTATTGTTTATAAGCCCAAATGTTAAAGAAGTGAAAACAAGCTGGAAATGGCTTAGTCCTCAGAGGGTTAATGCAAAAATCACATGATGGAAATGTTACTTACATGTAGTCTAATACATCAATGATGTTTTATAAGATTTTGCCATCTAATTATGTAGTATGATAAGAAAATCACAAGATTTTATGAAATTACTTCAATGTATGTGTTTTTTGGACATTTGTGATGCACGTTAGTTGTATTTTTTTTTGTTTGTTTTTTTATTTTTTGTTTGTTTTTTATAACCATTGTCAGTATGTGTAATAAGAGTAAATATAATTTAGAGTAAATTGTAGCAAGTTGCCATTTAATTTGCACCAAGTTTGCGATATGACATATAACATTTTGAATGTATTGCTGAGCTTTGCACTAAATACTTTTTTATTTTTTAGATACTGACGCTACTGTTGTTTGTAAAGGTGAGTGAAGATGTTGCACTAAGATGTTGATGTAGTAAAAGGAATTAGAGTTTTAGATTCTTCTTTTCAATTCTTTTATAAAAATATAATATAAAATAGTTTTCTACTTTGGAGTACTATTGCCACCTACTGGCCTGTTCTTGTATTGCTCAAGTGTAATCTGTATTCAGAGTATGCAAAGAGCAATGTGGTAATATGACAGATAGCCTATGTGACAATATAGTTAATAGATAGTATTAGCCTTTCAAATAATGTATGTATGTTATATGTATACATTGTTTTTATAATGTATACACCCACCACCCAAAAAAAATCAGGCTCAGGATTTTTTTTACACTATCAGCCCTGCACTTTCATATAAAATCAGACTTATCTTTTTTGTCTAATGGAATGAAGTGTGTCAAAGGCTTTTTTTCCTGCATAGGCGTTATGGTTGAGTTTGAAAGTACCAAAATCCTGGTAGGATTATGATACAAAATACTTAGAATGCATCATAAGTATTGATGTTTAGCAAAAATGTATCGTGTAAGCAAAAAAAGTTTAATCTATTTTGCAAGATTAAGGGAAATGCCATCTTGACACTGAATACAGTTATATCCCAGTACATGATCTATACAAAGTAAAATAATTTGTGGGTGATATTTAAGAAGTTTCATTACTGAGTTATGTGTTGGCATTTTGGAAAAGGTCAAAGTGCAAATTCTCATGTGTGTATTGCAGATGGGACGTTCCAAAAAATCTCAAGCTGCAAAGAAGAGACTGGCTGATCGCGGGCTCACAGAGGTGGTTTTGTACATTTACACTTTATGTCACTGATTGACCAAGTTTAGTGATGGGGAATAGTTGTGGTAACAGCAATAAATTAAGGAAAACAGTCAACTATGCAAACTTTCTGCAACATAATGTGCTAGTTACATTACATTATTCACCAAATTTCAATATCAGTGCTATGCAATCTGTGTGCTCTGCCTTCTCCTGCAAAAAGCTGCCTATTCCAGTTGATGTAGTGTGGTGTGGTGTTTATTGACTGTTGGAAAACGCTAGTGAGATGTCAAAGGAAATGTGGTGTATTAAATTTTTTTAAAAAAATAACAATGTTCAATATGTGTGTTGCAGGTGTGTCCCGGTAGCAGACCAGTGAATGGCACCCAGGATGACTCAGGGTCTCCTGGAGACGAGGTTGGGCGACCTCGCGACTATAAAGCCCAAACATTGAAGACAAGGCCTGCAAAGGCGTTGAAAGAACTTTGTCAAACAACTTTGTCAAATCAACTTTGTCAAACAACTTTGTCAAATCAACTTTGTCAAACAACTTTGTCAAAAGAACTTTGTCAAACAAAAAGCTCTCTCTCTCTTGACTCTGACATAAACCCATTGTCAACTAATGTGTCTTGTAAGAATGAACCCAATGTTACTAATGATTGTGTCCCTTTGACTCAGCCTGATGATTTTCCAGAGAGGTCTATGCTGACGGGCTCCTTTCATCAAGGTGATTCATGATTTGGAAACGTAAGCAACAAGCAGTGCGGTGCCATTAGTCTGACAGCTGTTCTGAAATCGAAGATGAAGAACTTTTGGACCTGGGAAACTGTAGATCTGGATGATGTTTTGATAAAGGGAACTCTGCTGTACAAGTCAATGAGAGCACACGATCAAATAAGAGACCATGTTGAAGGAAGGGGGTACATTGCTGTGTCAGAATTACCCAGGCAACACAGAGTGTGGAATTGTGAATATGCAATAAACTTTGCTGAGTCTTACACTGGTTTTGTTTGTGTTGATGATTATGATCAAGCTTTATGTGATGTGGCCATGCCATTTGATGAAGCGCTGCAGCGGGCACTGTTCAGTCATGATGCTTGCTTGTTGACCATTTGTGGTAATACTTGTGCCATAGTGAATGGAGAGACCAGATTTGCCTTTGTTGATTCACATGCAAACACCTGGGTTAATCACAAAGGTCAGAGGGTAAGTTGTGTTTCATACTTTAGTTCTGCACAGTCACTGGTTAGCTTTGTTTACGATTTTGCACGATCGTTTGGCGTAAGCACACCACGGTTTGAGGTAACAGGAGTGAGTGTTGTGGTAATGACAACTAGCAATGAACAGCGATCACAGAGTGACACATCCAGCAGTAGCACGACCACATTGAACTTTGTGAATGACCATCTGCTCTACAGTGATGTGGTAAGGGGACCGAAAGGCCTAAACAACCAACAGACAGCTGCAAGTTGTTCAGTAACGTCAGCTACAGTTACAGACAATGTAAACAACAAAACGGCGCCCACAATGACGGAATCGGACCCGAATACGAGACCATTATACAGCAACGTTTTGAGACGTGTTGTAAGTGATGTTTCACAAAAGCCTGCAAAGCCTGAAGGTGTTCCTGAAACTCGATTGGGTAAAGATAATATCAAGTTGACGGGTACAATAGATCAAACAGAGGCTGCACGTAAGCGTTCTGGACAAAACAAGGTCAACCAAAATCAGAAACAGACATCTGCAAAAAAGATTAAACGTGCTCAAACAGAAGGCACTTTTCAACTGCACGAGACGAGTTGCAAAACACACTGCGATGACATAATTATCACAGACGCAAATGTCCCAAAGCTGCCATTTAAACCTTTAACTCGCAATGATCAGGATACACTGTGCAAAACTGTTGGACTTTCAAATGAAAATGTCGATGGCTTAAAGGCAACAACCAGTGTAGATGACATGGGGTGCCCTTGTAAGATAAAAACCATTAAGCCAGATGGGAATTGCTTTTACCGCAGTCTTGCCTTTAGCATTTGTCATAATGAAGAGAAGCACTTGAAAATTAGACGGGCTGTAGTGCAACACCTCCAGAAGTACAGCAACAAGTTTGAGACTTATTTGAGGGATGAATATACATCTGTGCGGGACTATGTAACAAAATCAAGGATATACTACTGTGGTACCTGGGCAAAGGAGATCGACATATTTGCTGCTGCAGATTTATTCCAAACTACTATCTTCACCTTAAATGATGGAAGATGGAACATGCACAGACCTACTGTACGCCCATACATGCAGAACTGTATATATTTAAATCACACTGCCAATCATTATGATGTTGTAACGTGTCAAAAACAGAAATACCCAGAGTCCTTGTGCCGGAACATGCCAGTCTATTGGTGATGGACCGTTACGACCCCAGCGGAAAAGAAAGTTCACTGAGTCTGACAAGAAGGCAGAAAAAGAGCGTTTACGATGTAGTGACATCAATGTCAAGAAGCGAAAAAGTGAGAATGAAAAGAAGAAATATAATGAATATGAGTGCATTAGGAATGCCAAATGTGCGAGTTCTGTTGAACATTTTCATAAGAACAGCAAAAATTCTGAGTTTCGGAAAAAGAAATGTGATTATTTCAACGCAAACTATAAAACCGATGTGCAGTTCAAAGCACATACACTTGCACAGCGTAAAAAAAAAATACGATACTGATCCACATTTTAAGAAATCAAAGTGTGAATCCTCAAAAAACACTTATAAGACAAACATCATGTTTCAAAATAAAGTTTGTGATTATAGTCATACGAAGTACAAGAGCAACATCGTGTTTCAAAATAAAGTTCGTGATTATAGTCATACAAAGTACAAGAGCAACATCGTGTTTCAAAATAAAGTTTGTGATTATAGTCATACGAAGTACAAGATTAACATCGTGTTTCAAAATAAAGTTCGTGATTATAGTCATACGAAGTACAACAGCAACATCGTGTTTCAAAAGAAGGTCAAAGAGAGGATCAAGATGCAATATCATGAATATGATGAAATTCGTGAAAATAAAATTAAGAGTAGCAGTGACACTTATGCCAATATAAGAGAGAAGCAACAAGACATCAACTTTGTCATTGGTCAGTTTCGTCAAGAGGTCATCCGTGGTCCTGAATATGTATGCTCAGTTTGTCATCGCTTACTTTTCAGTAAACAAGTGATCGAGTGTAAAAGACACTGTTATGAAAGCAAAGGACCAGAGGTTGCTGCGCTGGCTAAAAGGTGTATAACATTGCAATATTTACATGTTTGTGATATTGAATGTGGGCAGGAATGTCATTTGTCTGATAGTCCTTTTAGCAAATTATGGGTTTGCCATTCCTGCCATCGGAAAATGCTTGGAGGAAAACTACCAGAAGAGAGTGTCACCAACCAAATGCATTTGGATGAAATTCCACCTGAGCTGAAATGTCTAAACTCTTTGGAGGAACATCTCATTGCTCGTCACATTCCCTTCATGAAGGTGCTGTGTTTGCCCCGAGGCCGCCAAAGAGCTTGCCATGGTCCATGTGTCTCTGTCCCTGTTGATAACACTAGTGTGACAAATATTCTTCCAAGGAACGAGTGTGATGACAAAATGATAAGAGTCAAACTCAAACGCAAGTTAACATACAAAGGTCATTATGAGTACATGTATGTCCACACTGATCGTGTAAGGAATGCACTGAGGTATTTGATGGCAAACAATAAGTGGTATGATGATGTGATTTTTAATGATGAATGGGTAAATACTCTGAATGGAAGTCATCAATGTGAGGCAAATGAGGACACCCAACAGCTGCCAGCTAACAGTGATGATGAAAATAACCTTGAAGACCAAGCAGAGGAGGATCTGACCTACATTAAAGACCAGAGTGGCCTCTTGTCAGACACTTCATTGCAACCTGTCAATTTGGGTTCAGAGATCATTGATCAGAATTTCCAGGATATACTGAGCCTTGCACCAGCTGAGGGCAACAGTCCAGTTCGGTTGCTGTCTGATAAAACCAATGAGGCCAAATGCTTTCCTGTTTTGTTTCCGTTGGGTGGACCTACATTCCACGATGAAAGGGAGTCAAAAATAACTCTGTCACGTTACCTGAACTGTCGCATTCTCAACGCTGATGGACGTTTTAGTCGCAACACAGACTACATTTTTTATGCACAATACATATCAGAAGTGCATCAAGTCGTATCTGGTGTATCAGTGGCAATGCGCAAAGGTGGTGACAAGTCATCTCTGAAAGAAGCATCAGACATGTTGTTGAACTCAGATTCACTAAGTAAAATATTACGAAATGATGAAGGGTACAAGTTCTTGCGAGGAATTCGTGGAACCCCACCTTACTGGATGTCAGTACAGAAAGATTTGTTCAGTATGATTCGACAACTGTCAATTCCAACATTTTTCATAAGCATGTCAAGTGCTGATCTGAGATGGCCTGAAATGCTTGGCTCTCTTTTGAGGTTGGAAGGAAAAGAAACACCTGTGGAGGATCTAGACTGGTCTCAAAAATGTGCGCTGATTGGAAGAAATCCAGTTACTGCAGCAAGAATGTTTGACCATCGATGGCATTGTTTTCTTCGTGATGTAATCCTGTCACCAGCTGAACCCATAGGGAAAATAAAGGACTACTTCTATCGAGTTGAATTCCAACAGCGTGGTTCTCCTCATGTCCACTGTCTTTTTTGGGTGGAAAATGCACCAAAGATTGATAGAGACAGTGATGCTGACGTGGTAAATTTTATAGACAGATACATTTCCTGTGAGATTCCACCAGAGTCTGATGCAGAGCTTCATGAGGTTGTGAACAGCGTACAAAAACACAGCACAAAACACTCAAAGACATGCCGTAAGAAAAATACAGTGTGCCGATTCAATTTCCCACGACCACCATCAAGCCGTACTTTCTTTACAAGAGGTGGGAACTCAGAGGACCTGAATGAAAAAGATGAAAATACCAGTGCCAGTGGAATCATAAAGAAAGTGAAAACAGCGTTGACCAATCCTGACTTGAATTATGAAACAACTGATGCTTTTTTTGAGTCTCTTGGGATACATCAAAGCCTGTTTGAGAGAGCATACAACCAGTGTTCCAAAAAGAAAACCATTGTCCATAAGCACAATCCGTCTGATATTTGGGTGAACCATAACCATAATGACTTACTGCGTGCTTGGCAAGGCAACATGGATATTCAGTATGTCATCGACGCCTTTTCTGTTGTGGTCTATATACTGTCATACATCACAAAAGCAGAACAAGAAATGGGTTTGCTGTTACAGCGTGCACAGAACGAGGCGATGAATGGCAATCTTGATGCAAAAGCTGCGTTCAAACAGCTCGGCAGTGTCTACCTGCACAACAGAGAAGTTTCAGCTCAAGAGGCAGTGTATCGATTGACACATATGCACTTGAAGGAATGTTCTTGTGACATACAGTTTATTCCTGTCGGCGAGAATCCTGTTAGGATGAGTTTGCCTTTGCATGTGCTCCAAGCTAAAGCTCAGCTCCAACACTCCGATGATGAGAGTAGCATTTGGATGACTAATGTGGTGGAACGATACAAGAGCAGACCTCGATCAGCAGAAATGGAGGACTTATGCCTTGCCAGCTTTTGCTCTGAATACAGAGTTCTTTCAAAGTCAGAGGTTTCACCAGAAAGAGATTCACAGGACTTGATACAACTCAACAACAATCTTGGCTTCATCAGAAAAAGGACCAGAACACAGCCTGCTGTCGTGAGGTATCCCAGGTTTTCACCCACTAAAAATCCAGAAAAGTACTTCCATTCATTGCTGCAGCTGTTTTTGCCTTATTATGAAGACTTTCACCTCAGACCGCCTCAGTTTGATACATACGAACAATTTTACAAAAGTGGCGCGGTAAAATGTGGCACTGACATCCAAAGAGTGCAGTCAATTGTGGACAACAACAAAGCTTTATTTGAAAAAGAAAGTGACGAGATTGACAAAGCCAAGCAACTGCTGGATAACGACATTGATTTAGAAGATGCTTGGGCTCAGATATGTCCAGAAACAGAAAGGGAACATCTCAGTTGTTTGGATCTCATGAAAGACAAAGCTGTAGATGATGAAGAAGGCGGTGATGATGTTGCTGATCTTATTCCTGACCTGACAGCAAACCCACAGACAACATGCACTTTGGAAACTAATCACATGACAATACCCCGAGACGCTGCACTAGGTTTATTGCGATCATTGAATGAAGAGCAGGCAGCAATATTTTATGCTGTTCGTTGGTGGTGTCTGCAGAAACTCTTTGGACAGAATCCTGAACCGTTGCGACTGTTCATTACTGGTGGAGCAGGAACAGGCAAATCCCATTTGATCAAAGCGATCCAGTACGAATCTACACGACTGCTGTCACAAATTGCTGACAATCCCGAGGATATCACTGTGCTCCTTACGGCACCCACTGGTGTGGCTGCATATAACATTGGTGCTGCAACTATTCACAATACGTTCTCCATTGGTGCAAATGTTAAAATGCCTTATCAACCTCTTGGTGATGAGAAAGTCAATACTTTACGGATGAAAATGCAAAACTTGCACATTTTGATCATTGATGAAGTGTCCATGGTTGACCTCCGTCTTTTGGTTTACATTCATGGCAGACTACGTCAAATCAAGCAGACTGGTGATTATTCCTTGTTTGCAAATGTTTCCCTGATCTGTGTGGGTGACTTCTTTCAGTTGAGACCTTGTTGAGGCAAACCTGAATGTTTCCTCACCGAGTTGGTTGATGCAGAGAAGAACACTACGAAGACGAGAGTTGGTTCAAAAGCATTTAATACGCTGTTTGCAAAAAGCGGAGATCCCTCTTACAGAGAATACATCTGTTTCATCATAAAGTCTGAGAGATCTGGTTTGTAGGTGCAGCGTGTGTGTCTTATACTCCTTCCTGTCAGCTCCTTCCTGTCTATCTTCTCCTACCTTTTATGGATACTTATTTACTACTTAGAGCGGCTTCCTAACTCGTGCCGCTGTGTTCTGTTGGGGCATACATATCTTATTTGCACATCGTGTGATTTGACACCCCCACCCCTGTCTGGTGTCTGATCCTACCCCTCACCCGATGAACTGTTTGTCACCTCTCACTTCTGCTATGCATGATACTGCCTTTTATGGTTACATCTGAACTTATTTGTGCCCTTCATGTTCCTCTTATATGAGCTGTTATGTTGCTATGCAAGCTGTATTACTCTACAATTCCCCCTTTTGATCTCTACTTAGAGATCAACATAAGTTTTTAGAAAAATTCCATTCCTTCTCTTAATCTAAAGTGTGTATGGTGTCACCTACTTAAAATTCAGAGACTTGCATAAGCTGAGCAGATTCTCCTTTTTGATCTGCAGGTGGAAATTCTAACAGCGACATCATAGCTTGAGCCTGCCTTCCCTCAATGGCGGTGGTAATGAGTCTTACAGACAGGGAGCGGAGACAAGGCACACAGCAGCATCCACATGTTATCAAAATGGCGATAAATGTAGTAACAGAAATTAAAAGAGACATAATAATACCTTTCCATACAGTTGCATCTTAAAATAGAAAAATAGAAAATATAAAATAGCAAGCTAAACCTTTCTGGTGTTCAGACCTTGTTTTCCGTGTGCTCTAGGCGGTACCACCCCTAGAGGAGTTTCCAACTCTCTTATCTATGTCTGTTCACTTATCTCATTTGCAATTTGCACAATTTGATATAATAGTAGATATTAAGACTAATTGTAATCACAGTTGAGTGTGTCCTGTAGTCACCAATCTGCTCAATGCCCACCCAAATACAACAAGAATAATGACCCAAATAAAAATACAAACGCTAAGCTGAGTAGGCGTCATCAAGCCTCACGCAGCGTCTGGTGTCTTCTGTTGGTAGCTTGGCACGCTACGTGCAGGAGAGGAGCGCTAATTTCACCTCCTCCCTTTGGACGTCTTCTTTCTTCAGGAGACAGGGGTAGACTACCCTGATCTTCTAGTTTGCCACTAGGGGATTATTCTGCCCCGTGTTTAGTGGACTTGTTCTCTGGGCTAGCCAGCCCAGTGTTTTCTGCTTGAAGTGATCGATGGATCTCTGCCAGAGACCTCTGTGGCTCTTCTGCTGCTGCACACTGGCTCCAATGAAACCAGGTTTCTCCTTTGTCTCTCAGTCTCACCGCGTGAGATGTTCTCTCGACCACCTGGTAGGGGCCTGTCCACCTTGGCTCCGACCACTTTCGTTTGATGACCCTCAAGAGGACCCACTCCGCCTCCGGGGACTGGACAGCAGTCTCTCCCTCTCTCCGACTCGCCACCTGTTTTGAAAAAGCTGAAACGAGACCCTGCAGTTCACGGAAATATGCTTTGGTGGTTAGTTGTTGATCGTCATTCAACATTCCAGGTAATTTGGAATGTGGACCGGGAAATGCCCTCCCTGTTTGGAGCTCATGTGGTGTAAACCCTGTAGTCTGGTTGATAGAGCTCCTGATTGACATGAGTGCCAGTGGTAATGCGTCTAACCAATTCATTTTGGTCTGTGCACAGATTTTAGCCAATTTGTTTTTTACCGTTTGGTTCATTCTTTCCACCTTGCCTTGTGACTGTGGATGATATACTGTACCAAAAGCATGTTTCAACCCCAACATTTTCTCAACCTGTTGCAAGTCTTGGTTTTTAAAATGAGTCCCATTGTCTGACCGGATCTTTTCAGGAAAACCATATCGGGGGATGTAGTGATTGATCAAAAACTTCACCACTGACTTACTGTCTTCTCGCTTGGTGGGCCAAGCTTCTGGCCACCCGGTGTACGCATCTACACACATCAATACATACCGGTACCCTCTCACGGGAGTTATCATATCGGTGTAATCTATAATGATTTCTCTCCCTGCTTTTACCTCTAATGGATACTTCCCTGGTTGTGGTTTGATGGTCGGCCTGGGGTTAAATTTCGTACACACCTTGCACATTTTTACCGAATTTTGCACCATATCTTTGAGGAACGGATGCCACCAATTTTCCAAGTTCCTCATCATCTGAGCCACTCCCACATGCCCCACTCCATGTGCCTCCTCCAGCGCTGTCTGTCGTAAACCTGGAGGTAAGATGGGGCGCCCATCTGGACCTCTCCATATGCCTTCTGCGGCTGTGGCACCTCTAGCTTTCCACAGGGTTTTCTCCTGTGGAGATGCCTCAGCCTGCAGTTCAATCAGTTTTGTCATATCTGGTTCTGACTCTCTTTCCGAGCACATCAGTATTGCTTTTACCTCATATCCTGCTGCCTGCTTCGCAGCTTTATCTGCTGCGCTGTTCCCTTTAGCTGTGGGTGTGTTGCTTTTGTCATGTCCTTTACACTTAATGACTGCCACTTCTGTAGGGAGAAGGAGTGCTTCTGCTAACTCCTTCATCTCTGTCTCATGCTTGATAGGTTTGTTGGTGGCAGTCAAAAATCCTGTCCTCATCCATTGCCCCAGTTCTACGTGAACTGCTCCTGCTGCATATGCAGAGTCTGTGAAAATGTTAACTTTTTGTCCCTGTCCTAATTTAAGAGCTTCGACTACGGCCCTCACCTCTGCTCTCTGGGCTGATTGTTGTCCTTCTAGTCTTTCTGCTCTTCTAGTCACCATTTCCCCTTGTACATCCTCCACCACTGCATACGCTGCTTTAAGTCCTTCCTGATCATGTCTGAAACAGCAGCCGTCTGTGTACAGATTTCTGGCTTCTGTCATTGGTTCTGCCTGTAGGTCTGGTCTCACTTTTTCTTCTCTGTGAACCCTCTCTGTACATTCATGTGGTTCTCCTGTTCCTATCTGTTCTGCCATATTGATTCCTTCGTGCGTGAAAGAAACGTTTGGCGCTTCTAGAATTTTGCTCAGTCGTCTTTGTCTCAGTGTGGTGAGTGTGAACGCCTGCGAGTTGACATATGCTACCACACTATGTGTTGTCAGGACGTGCAACTGGTGCCCCATCACGATGTGTGCGGTTTTTTGTATCAGTTTAGCTACGCCTGCCGCATGTTGTGTGCACTGTGGGTGTCTTTTTTCCATGTTGTCGAGCATTACGCTAATGTACATCAATATTACTCTCTCTCCCCCTTTTCTCTGGAACAGAATACCATTCACACAATGTTCTGTTCCAGAGACATCTAAGTAAAATGGTGTACTGTAGTCGGGAATCGCTAGCTCTGCTGCCGTGGCTAATGCTTGTTTAATGGAAATAAACGCCGCCTCGGCCTCCTGTGTCCATGTTAGTGTTGCATTCAGGTTTCTCATGCCCTGTTCCTTAACAAGGTCTCGTAATGGTTTAGCCAAACCAGAGTAGTTAGCAATGTAGTTTCTACTGTACCCTGTTAAACCCAGAAATGAGAGCATGTCTTTGACTTTGTTGGGTTTGGGATGATGTAGAATAGTCGATCTATGTTGTGGAGACAGGCTTGCCCCTTTTTGTGAAATCATCCGCCCCAAAAATGAGACCTGTTTTCGTGCAACCTGTAATTTGGTTTTGCTAACCTTAAAGCCTTTATCTGCTAGGTGCTGTAGCACTGAGCGAGTCGCTTCCAGGCAGGAGGACGCAGAGGGAGCCGCCAATAAGAGGTCATCTACGTATTGCACTAGAGTAACCTGTTCGGGCAGAGAACATTCCCTGAGGAGCTGCTTGAGAGTTTGATTAAATATACCAGGAGATAATGCAAAACCCTGCGGCAATCGTGTGTAGCGTAGCTGTTGTCCGTGATAGGAGAATGAAAAAATGTCTCTACATTCTTCCGCTAGCGGTAGACAGAAAAATGCATTAGCTAGATCAATACACATGAACCAACTATGTGATGGCTCGAGGTTAGCCAGGGCCACATAGGGGTTTGGCACTGGGACCGTGGGCGTGGTCAGGATGTCATTAATTGCTCTGAGGTCATGGGCCATGCGGTATTTACCTGTGCCTTTCTTCTCTACTGGTAAGATCGGGGTGTTCCAGTGTGAGTACGAGGGTTCTAACACTCCTCGCGAAAGAAGACCTTCTATCGTGTCTGATATACCTACATCTGCTTGAGGTTTGTGTGGGTACTGTCTGACCCACACAGGTGGTCCATCTCGGACCTGGAAAGTGATTGGTTTACAGTCTACACGGCCTACGTCTGTTGGGCCTTGTGCCCATAAATGGAGGGGCAAGGAGTCTATCATCTCTGCAGCCTGATGATGATCTGTTTTCTCTCTGCCATGTTGGCGTGTGATCTGGGTGTGTTCTATAAGTGCGGTGTCTGTGGCTGTGACATTGATTCGATACGTTTTAGCGGCTGCAGAGTATTTTATCTGTGGGATGGGTGTATCAGCCCAATCCGTTTGCGCCAGTGCTCTCTTCACTATTGCTCCTAACTCTTTAGCCTGATGTTGAGGATGCAGGGCCAATGAAACATGCGGCGCCGCCTCCTCTGACATCATGTACCACGGGGCCTGCCCAGTGGTCAGGTTAACGGCTGCTGCCACTCCCTCAGGTGCCACATAAATATCTTGGGTATCAATTATCCAACTCTGACCTTCAAGTTTTTCCTGAAAATCGTCTTGGTACCAATCGGTTTGTAACCTATCATAAAATAGGGTGACGTGAGGGGGATCAGGAGGGGAGACGTAGGGTTCGAGGAGGGCAATCCAGGGCTTCCACCGTAGGTAGGCCGAGAGGATGCCGCATTGCTCGATCGTTTCTGGCTGTATCATTCCCCAATAGATGTCAGCATATTGTTCGTTGACAGGCTGGAGGAGGTATTGCCCTGAGGTGACTTGCCCTGAACATGGTAGCCGTGTCCCATCTGGAAGGGTAACTACCAGACCGTCTGCGCTGCATAATATAGAGGCTCCTAGTTTTACCAAGAGGTCTCTACCCAACAGGTTCACGGGTACCGTGGGTGAGTGCACGAATGGATGTGTCACAGTCTGTTTACCCAATTGGGTTAGCAGCGGCTTTGTTATTGGCAGAGTCTGTTTTTCCCCAGAGAACCCCATTAATGTGATGGCGTTGGTTGACAGGGTGTCAGGTGGAACTGTCTTCATGGTGGAACAAGTTGCCCCTGTGTCAACCAGAAATGGCAGAGTCTGTTCCTCAACTCGTACCGACAGCATCGGTTCTGCCATAGGGATGCTGTCTGAGTCCTTCTGTGGGGTGTGTCATTGTTGTTGTTGATACATGCCCCATTCATCAGTGGGATCTCTGCTTCCCATAACTGGCATATTTCTTTTGAAGCGAACCTGTTCAGGATTTTCGAGTCCTCCGTTCAGCAGGGGGCAGTCTTGGGCCCAGTGACCTCTCTCATTGCAGTAAAAACAACGCCCTCCCCCCGGCGGTCCCCTTGGGGGTCCGCCCCTTCCGCCTCTGCCCCTGAACCCGCCTCTTCCTCCAAATCCACCCCTTCCCCTCATGGGTCCGCCCCCGTAACCACCCTGTTGTTGCTGTGGTTGTGGCACCCAGGGCGGGACAGGATACAGATCAGGAGTGGCTGTCTGCTCAGTCGCAACCATTACTTTCACTGTCTCTCCTTTACCTTTTTTATTTTTTTTCTTGTGTTTTCTGTCTAGCTTCGGCTAATTGTAGCTTTAACAGCTGAGTTTGCAGCTCTTTGAGGCTGTCTTGGTCTTTCTCACTGGTGTCCTGTGCTCGAGTCAAATGGTGTACCAGATGTTTCTCCCACACGGTTGACTCACTTCCTATCATGTCAGGGTTGTTTTTCATAGCCGCTCTCACTTCCTCAGGAACTCCTTCTAAAATAGCTTGCCTGAACCACTCTCTCTGCAACCCGGCCTTCCCCGGGTGACAACCTGTATATTTGATCCACGTGTCTTTTCCTTTATCTATGTATTCGCGTGGGTTTTGTTTTGGATCCCATTTCATTTTAGGCATTACGGCAGCATTTGGGAGGGGGTATTTTTCTCTCATTACACGACCTATGTCTGTGATAACGCGCGTGAGTGGTGTGTCATCTCCTTTTGTATCTGTTCTGGATTCAATTTCAATATCCCTAACGTCTCCTCCTGTCAGGCAACGCGACACGACTGCTCTAAAGTCGCCTAAAGCGAGCTTTTGCCCTGCTGTCAAACTGTCCAGCTGATTTAACCACATGTTTCCTCCTTCTGCTACCGGAGGCAGTTTATCTACAATGGCCTGCACGTCTCCTATACTAAAAGGCTTATATCTTTGCCCTCCCCCTGACGCTACTATTGGAAATTGGTACCCCGTGTATGTCTGCTGGCGTGCCTGAGCGCGAGTTGTCATGTCATGTGTTCGTCCTTTTACCCCCAATCTCTCTAAGTCGTTCATGGTCGAGTCTGCCTTTTCCAACAGGTCGTGTCTTTGCTCTGCAAACTGATCTAGCCCTGCTAATTCTCGTTCTATACACCCTATTGTTCTATCCCATTTTCCCCCTACTGCAGCCTGAAATGTCGCTTTTTCACCTTGGTGCCCCCCGTCCAGCCATTCCCCTTGCCCTGCAAACGTCACTCTATCCTCTGCCTCTAAGTCTCTCGCTACTGGAGTTGAAGAGAATCCCCCTCTACACACCTTATCCCTAACTCGTTCCTCTTGCATCTTGAACACTGCTCTCCTAAGTTCCTCTTCGGCCTTCTCTGTTCTGAGCTCTTCCCTTTTCTGTCTCTGAGAGAAAGCTTCTGGCCCTGTGTCTCCTTCTTTTTCCTGTTTGGGTGACTCTTTACATGTCGTATGTTTTATGGCTTTATAACTGCCTATTTCACTTCCTACAGTACTGTCTGTGCTGGAGCCCTGGTCTGACCAGTCATCTGTTTCTTCATTATTAATGTGCAGGACACCCTCAGTAACACGCAACGTGGGATATATTCCCATGGCGGGCGGTGCGCTTGGAGGTGTGTATGGAGGTGGGCGTGTGGGTGTGGGCGGTGGCCCTACCTTTGACTTCTGTGGCCGTTTTCCCCCGACCTCGTGCAGGTGTCTTACGCTTCGCCACCAGACCGCCAATTCAGACCATCCTCTGCGCTCCTCGTCCATGGCTTTCCCTTCCTTTTTCCACTTTCCTTTCTGCAACACTCCTGCATTCTTTTCCTCCTCTACTGCTTCATCTCTCCTTACTGCATATTCTTTTTCTTTCTCCCATAACCAGACCCCTAATGGGCCGGGGTCAGATAGCTTCTTTCCTTTTCTTTTAATCAGCGTCTCAATCTTATCTTTTACTGCTGCTAATTTTTTCTCCTTCTCTTTCTCTTCTACCACCGCAGCGGTGGCGATTAGTATGTTCTTTAATTGTTCCTCTAGGGGTTTCCACGCCCCTGTCACGGGACCCCATCCTCCGTTATCTACTTCCCTATCAAATTCTCCGTCCATTTTATTCTGCTTTTACTTCTATCTTTTCTAAACTCTGAGGCCGGCCGGCTTATATGGATTTCACCCGAGCAGCGAGCCCAATTCAGTTAAAAATCAAGCAGCCAGTCAGTTTGTATGGAATTCACCCGAGCAACTGACCCTTATGACAAACAAGACCCCTTCTGTTAACACCGCAGAGGTTTCCGGGGTACAGACAGATTACGTTAACACCGCAAAGGTTTCCTCTGTCTGCTTTCAAGTTTGTCAAGACACTGCTTTCTACTGATTTTTTCACTGAAGACACCCCAGAGTTTTATTCTTCCCACTCCCAATTTCCCTCACAATGCAATTCAGTCACACCAGAAAAACATCATCATTACTATAATGAAAAACACATAAAAAGACATTTTAACACCATACACAATTTCTATCTAAGGATAAAAAACACATAAAAGCCGTTCAACACCATACACAATTTCTATCTAATGACAAAAAACACATAAAAGCCGGTCAACACCATACACAATTTCTATCTAATGATGAAAAGCACATAAAAACCGGTCAACATCATACACCATGTATATTCAAATATTTTAAGCATTTAGGGGACTCTAACCCCAGGGTCCCAGACCCAAAACAGACTTAATTTATGAGGACTATAACCTCAAGGGCCTCTAACCCAACGCCGTAGCGTATTCTACTTTAGGGGACTCTAACCCCAGGGCCTCAAACCCAACAGACAGGGATTTAGGGGACTCTAACCCCAGGGTCCCAGACCCTAAACAGACTTATTTATGAGGACTATAACCTCAAGGGCCTCTAACCCAACGCCGTAGCGTATTCTACTTTAGGGGACTCTAACCCCAGGGCCTCAAACCCAGTAGCATTCGGGGGTCCTCACCTCCCCGGGACTCAAACCCAGCGGCCTCTCAGGCTCCGGCCCCTCGTCAGAGACCGGTAGGGTCCGCCACGACCAAGGACAGTCTGTTTACCCTTCTGTTATTTTCTGTTTTCCTTTAGCGATTTTTTTTTAATTTTTTTTTTTTTATAACATATACATTATTATTGAAACTTTTGAAATAACAATGCGTCTTCAATTTGGAATGCCTCACACAGTTTCAGATCGGGGACACGTGTTTTAGTCGTATTCAATTTGCAGAATTTGAATTAAACAGGTTACTGCTTACCTTATTTCTGACCGGTCTGTGTCCCGTTTCTTCTGTGTGGAGGATGTTTTCTCGAATTAGTTTTATCGTTCTTTCTGCATCCCGGACGAGCCCCCAAATTGTTGAGGCAAACCTGAATGTTTCCTCACCGAGTTGGTTGATGCAGAGAAGAACACTACGAAGACGAGAGTTGGTTCAAAAGCATTTAATACGCTGTTTGCAAAAAGCGGAGATCCCTCTTACAGAGAATACATCTGTTTCATCATAAAGTCTGAGAGATCTGGTTTGTAGGTGCAGCGTGTGTGTCTTATACTCCTTCCTGTCAGCTCCTTCCTGTCTATCTTCTCCTACCTTTTATGGATACTTATTTACTACTTAGAGCGGCTTCCTAACTCGTGCCGCTGTGTTCTGTTGGGGCATACATATCTTATTTGCACATCTTGTGATTTGACACCCCCACCCCTGTCTGGTGTCTGATCCTACCCCTCACCCGATGAACTGTTTGTCACCTCTCACTTCTGCTATGCATGATACTGCCTTTTATGGTTACATCTGAACTTATTTGTGCCCTTCATGTTCCTCTTATATGAGCTGTTATGTTGCTATGCAAGCTGTATTACTCTACAACCTGTCAAAGGCACACCTCTTTTTTCTGACAACACAGAAGCTAACATGTGGGACAACAACTTTGAAGTTGCGGAGCTTGCCAAAGTTGTGAGGCAAGAAAATGAAGATTTTGCAGAGATGCTTAATCGCCTCAGAGTTCGTAAAAAGAATGAAAGTCTCAGTGGGCATGATGTCCTTGCATTAAAGCAACGTGAAACTGGTGAAGTCTCTACAGACATTCACATATATGCTACAAATGCAGAGGTTGATGAATACAATATTACCAGATTGCATGAAAATTGCCCAGATGCAATCAGCATACACGCCCAAGATTTTACACGGAATCCCAAAACTGGAAGAATGGAACGGAAAGTAGGCTTCCATACAAAGGTTTTCAACTCATGCTTGCCAAGGTGTGTGTCATTGGGCATTGGAGCAAAGGTGATGTTGAAGAAAAACATAGACGTGTCTGACGGTCTCGTCAATGGTGTGTGTGGTACAGTTGTGGAAATTGTTAATGGTCAAGATGAGGATGACATTCCTATTGCTATCCATGTTGTGTTTGAAGACCCTAATGTTGGAAAGATGCAGAGGTCAAAATCCAAAAGGAGTTCTGAACTCTCTACAATTGTGGAGGTACAAGAGGATCAAGTATCAAATGCTGGTGGAATACGAAGGCAATTTCCGCTCTCCCTGGCTTGGGCAATGACGGTACATAAGTGTCAAGGCCTTACTGTTGACAGAGCTGTTGTATCACTCAACAAAATCTTTGCTGCAGGACAAGCATATGTTGCATTGAGTCGTGTGAAAACTCTTGATGGACTGACTATTGAGGACTTCAAAGAGTCAGCTATATTTTGTGATGACAAAATAGACACGGCCATGAAGAGCTTGCCAAAATTCAACTTCAAAAGTCCTAGTTCATCTGACATTGACCCGGTCTGCACAATTGCACTTCACAATATACAGAGTTTGAATGCTCACTTTGAGGACATGCAATCCCACAAAACCCTCATGAAAGCTGACTGTATTTGCTTAACAGAGACATGGCTCAATGCAGGCACCGAAGAACAACCACAACTACTGGGATATGTCTTTAATCACAATCCAAGAGGAAACTGTTACGATGACTCTGAGACAGTTTTTGCAGCATTGAAACAACAGCAAAGAGGAGGAGTTGGTTTGTATTATTCAGACAACATCAATGTACAGGTGTCAATTCCAAAGAGATGCAACTTGGAATGTTTGTATTTCCATATATCTCATGTAAATTTGACTGCTGTTGTTTTGTACAGGCCGAGTTCCTATAAGATTGACATGTTTCGACAGCAGTTATCACAGGTCGTCTTTGAACTTGAGAAGCATCCAGGAAGGAAGATGATCATGGGAGACTTCAATGAGGATGTCTTTGTATCGTCCACTGTGGCAAAATTACTGGAACAACATGGATACACTCAACATGTACAAGCAGCTACAACAGAAGGAGGTACGTTAATAGATCATGTTTACTGTAAAAATGTAGGAGATATTGTTGTCGATGTTGTACAGACATACTACAGCTTCCATGAAGCAATTCTTATCTCACTGTTGTAATATTTGTAATTGCAGTGTAAATTATTCACCATTAGATGTTCTGTATTTGTTCCGTCCACTATTTGGGGCTTGGGTGGGTCGCAAGGAGAAAGCTATACACAGGACGGCTCCTTGCAGGGAGTGGGAGGGTATGTAAGCCATTTTCCAAAAGAAGTTTTGTGTTTTGGAGACCAGGGCTGGTTGGCATGCTATAAAGGGGTGGGTAACCTCAGTCCAAAACAATTTGGACAAAGTGGAGAAATACATAAAAAACAAACAAACAAAAAAACACAACAACAAATAAAACAAACAAACAAAAAAAACAAACAAACAATAAGAATCACTGTACATGTATAGTTCTTAATTATTATGGATATATTTTATTATCTTTCAGTTGATCATTGACAAATCATTTGTATGGCATCTGTCATGGAATGAGAAGTGAATGTTTTTTGTTGACCATGGTCAGCTAATAGCAAATACATAAGAAAAGTAATGTGGCCCCTGAAGCATTTTGTAAAAATGAATAGGGGCCCTAATGTCAAAAAACTTCCCCGCCCCTGCTTTACACCCTCAGCTTTACCATGCAGTGACATAGTTCAGCATTTTCAGTCAGAAGATCTGGATGTCATCGTATAAACATGTCATTATTTTGTAATCATTTCTGATTTAAAGACACTTGTTTTGTTAGCACCCTTAAGATTAGTTGGCACACAATTATGTTAGTGATTTTGGAGTAGGCTACTGCCGTTTAGCTGACAAATCTTAACAAATGGGTCCATTCAAAAGTACAGTCAGTTTAGTGTTAACCTATTTTTAGTCACTGCCCTATAGTCAGTGCGCCTGCACTTTACCTCCTGTAGTGACTACCCTTGCATCAACTAGCCCTGGTCGCCAAATAAAGGCACATTGAACAATATGTAAACATAAGTTAGGTGAAAATGTAATTTATTGTCTAAGTAAATAAATGATGGAGTCAGCTCAAATTTTGAAGCAATTGAATCATTCGGCCTATCTAATTACATCATGAATGTAAGGAGTTTAAAAATGGGTTTCATGTATTACAACTCTTGGCTTATGTGAGATTTAGACCAATATATTGTATGCTCTTTTTAAAAACACAAGTTGCTTTTTTAAGAGAAAAAGCTATACATATTGCACAAGTGAATAATTGAGACAATGTAAAATTAGCACAAGCTTAAACAAAACTTCTTTTGGAAAATGAGCCACATAAGAGACCCTGTTTGCAATTGTGTTATTTCATTCTTGAATTTGTTCTCACAAGTGATCACAAGTGGGCAGGCATGACTTTGCTGTAATTTCTGTCTTTGTCTGTCATTCAACTGTCCAATCAGCACTATGTTCACCTCCCTCTTAAAAAAATTCTACTGTGCCTACCTTTTTTGGTTGTCTTTGTAATTATGCTGATATAAGACATGTTGGACATTAAGTTGTTTAAGAACCAGATCAGCTCAATCTTGCATGATACAGAAAATCTCTGCAATGTATAGACTTGGTTGCCTTGTTTAGTCAAAACAGACTGTCTGTTGCATGGACAGATACTGGTACCACCAGCAGAAAAGCAGGCATGAAAAAACTAAGTCAAAAAATAATTATGTTACCTGGAAATGTAACCACTATCAGACTGTTGCTCGTGTGCTGGACTATACGATTAGCGACATAATAACTGAAGAGAATTTATATGGATATTCTATTGCGAACCTACACTGGTTCCTTGTTCATTTTTAGGGATACATCAAAGCATACTTACAATACAAGACATAGCCTATTGTAAAATGTATCCCCCACAGTGTTGGAGTAGGCTAATAGGTAGCATATCATTTACACCTCCTGAAATCCTGCTCACTTGTGATCCTGTTTTGTAAACAGGGTACTATTTTCTAATAATGTTTTTATAGTAGTATAATTTATAATGTTATGACTGACTGGACAATTTATTGTCAAAATCATGTTTTGACAGTTATGGGACCATTCACTGTATTCTTTGTGTACGTGAGTGTGTGAGATAAGGCTATTACATTTGCCTTCACTTCCTTTACCTGTGTTGTGTGTTACATTCAAGATGAATTCTTGTTACGCTTTTTTGGTTCATTTGTTTTTTTGTTTCATCACTGTGCATTTGTAATGGACTTAAGTATTATTGTGTGTGTGTGTGTGTGTGTGTGTGTGTGTGTGTCTGTGTGTGTGGAGCAGGATGTTTTTTGTGTGTGGTTTTAACTGGTTGTGTCATGGAATGGCTGATTACAAAGTTAGTCCGTTTCTGGACAAAGGATGCATTGCAATGTAAACTAAATTTCAGGGTTTTCATTTGATTTGCATTTCAAATCAGAAAATGGACAGTTGTTTTGCAAATGCCAACTAACAGGGATTTTGCCCCCTTTAAGGTGCACAACAAAAGTATGTTTGTAAGCTTCCTGATGTCAAGGGACTCTACAAATCATGTTTTCCAAAGCTTAAAAAGCTGTGTGGACACACATCTTGCTTATCTGCCTGGTCCAATTCCCATGGCATACACTGATGATGAGAGCTGCAAAGACTTTTGGACATCAGCAATACAACCTGCTAAAGCAGCTGTCACTCATCTGCCTTTTTCATCCTTGGTGCTTCGAAAAGCTCAAGTGTCTCCATCTGTGCCCTGGACCTTCAAGAAAAACTACACCTCTTGGGAATATGATTGTTGGAAATACTCACGAGAAGTGATGTGAAGTTTTGTGAGTATCTCTACTTTTACATAAATTTTACAAATCAAAATTCATGTGTCTTTCACAAGATTTCATGAACAGTCATTGTTCTGTGGGTGCTGCTCACAGTAGGGTTCCACCTGTGGTCCTTGCCTGATTTGTGTATTTCCAACTGTGCCCTGGCCATCTAAGACCCGTTTGAAGAAAAAATAACAGAAGTCTGACTCAGTGGTTGATTTAATTTCATTATGTGAGTATCAATTCATGCTTTTCCTTTAAATAACTGTATAACCTATGTATGCTGTCCATGCTGTAACATGTTAATTTCGTAAATTGCTTTGTCTTATTCATTAATAGATGTGTGTCCTACATCTGCAGCCCACTGAGGGATTTGTACCAGCCACAGAACCTGTTGATGTTCATCAACCTTTGTTATCCATGGTCCTTCCTAAAGCCTGCTGTGTTTCGATGTACCCCTTTTGCACTACAAAAGTCTGATTTCCAGAAATGTTCCTCAGTGACATAACATGTAAGTATACACACTGTTCAAAGATACATTATAATTGTTATTAATGCACATTTGTAATTCTATGTTGTGCAACACTAGGAATGAAGTGCTTTGTTCTGTTTAAATAGCCTGCTGAGTAATATGTACCAACCTATCTAGTATGCATGTTTTGTAAAATTTGCCTTACAACACTTTGTTCATTGCCAGGCATTGTATGTGCACCGAAAGTCACGTCGCTCTAACAACATCCATCGAGCAACAGAGGACAGCACTGTGCTATCATCACCAGCATGGAATATCTTCTCAACTCAACTTGACTGCCCGGAGCCGATTGATGTGATCTGTGGATATATCAGCACAGCTCTACAGGTTGCTGTGGCTGCTTTAACGTCCACTGTAGAGACTCGCCGAGACGTTTGGAGCAGTCTCCTACCTCCTCTACTACTTCTGCAGCTACTAATATTCAGGACATCAACTCTTCCATGCCTGCTTCTGTGACTTTCATAAACAGTGAAGGTGCTGAATTAACTGCTCCTGCACTCAAATTGGCTGTGCTTACTGCATAGTCTCTATCTAATAAGATGATTGTTTTCAATGAGCCTTTCACCTAATCTCAGCTGGACTTTTTGTTCATCACAGAGTCCTGGCTCAGACGTCATCGTCCTGGTGAACTCCCCACTGTAGCTGATGCTTTGATTACATTAAAACTAAATTTTTGCAACTCACTTTATACAGGATTCACTTAAATCACCTTAAGCTGGCCTTACACTATATATTTTTTTCAGTCTTAAGAGTCTGAGACTGGATTTGACAAGTCCTGCCAAAATCACAGGTAATCATAACAGAGTCATAGCACACTACTGTTTCCCCCAGTCAAATATGAGTTTGTGAGTATGACTGGGCAATCTCAAACTAGTCCTGAGATATGAGCTGTTGTCTCACAGTAGTCTTCTACACATCTTATCCAAATCTTTTTCAAGTCTTTAGGTGTAAAGCCAGTTTTAGCCAGAGTACATGTTGTCCAGTATGCAGCTGCCACAACTGCCACAAGTATTAAAACAGGGAACACTTCACTCTTGTTTTTGTGAAGCTGCAGTGGCTGCCAGTTAAATTTAGGATACATTTTAAAATTCTACTATTTCAAAAAAAAAAAAAAAAAAAGAACACTGAATGGGTCAGCTCCTCATTATATCACTGACTTGGTAACACATTATTCTGCTTCTAGTTAGGTCATCCTCCCAAAACCTGGTCCTAATTCCCTTATCACTTACGAAAATGAGGGGAGCTTTTTCTGTTGTTGCCCCGCTGGTCTGTAAAGATATCCCTCATATCAAATGTTGTACAACTATAGATAGTTTTCAGTCTAACTTGAAAACATGTATTTTTCCTTCACAGTAGGGTTTTCTTTTTCTGTGAGCAAAAAAATTGTTTAAAACACTCTTTATTTTTGTTTTGTCTTCTGTCATTATTATTATCATTGCTAAGACACAGTACATTCCCACATAAAATACCTAAATCTTCCATAGGTCAAAGATCATAAAATTAATTTGGGAATGAGTTATAACTCGGTGTGGGGAAATTAAAACAATTACAACTCATGCTATGTGAAACTAGCAGTGATTGAACTACCAAACAATTCACATTTTTTCCTGCTGCTAGCAACATGAGAGAACGCTTCCTGGTCTTTTGCTCCACCTTGTGGTGTAATAGAGTAACAGCGCCAAAATCTCTGCATTTACTGCTGATGTTTTATATTATAGTATGTAGTTGTTGCAAGGGCAGGCATTGGGAATTCTATATAATTGCATAGTAAATAGGAAGAGCTTAATTACTATCTAAACTCTTTGGTAAGTATTTATCACAAATAGCTTAATTACTACCCTGTATGACTATTTCTACCATTAAGTATTAAATATACATTTGGCCACAGACTGCTAGGTGTAGATTAATTTGTTTGTTGTGCTAATTTAAGCGTTAGCTTGTCTAACCCATAACTCTATTGTTAGCTAATTACAGCATAATATAGTATAGCACATTTATGTATTGCCCCCTTGGGAAAATTTGGTGTCAGTGAAAATACGTAGCACTTCACGACAAGCATTTAATGCTCTCACACAAAACACACACATGGCCGCGTGAACATAGTCTCAGCAGGGGGTGTTGAGAAAAATGAAGCTCTGCGCTGTACTTAACATGCAACTCGCTACATTGATAAAAACAATATACCAGCGCTACTTGACTCCTACACCATGGCAATATTGTTACATGCAGCAGTGACACATACTTAGCTGCGTTATTTATTCACAAAGCCAACCAGAAAATACACAATGATACAAGTGAGGCATATGTAGTCTACGTGTAGTATACACATTATGAGTCTCATTATTAGAAATAAAGAGAAAATCATGAAACACAACAATTAAACACAATGAGACATGAGATCAGTTCTCAGTCAAAAGGAACTTTTAATTCACAGATAACTCAGAGCTGATTGGTCATAGGTTTGTAATAACAATAGACCCAGAGCCTCAGCCACATTAATTAAGCCTACAAAAATCTTAACTTACACAACAATAGAGGGAATTATAGGCACCATCCTGTGTATTTTTATCCGTTACATACACATACATAATGGAACCAGAACAAACAATGTGTCACAGAATCCGTGTAACTGTCCATGCTGCTGATCATCTTGGCAACAGTAAACAATTTGTCACTGCTGTCCATGTAACTGTGGTGCTGAACACCGTGCGTAAAGGCGTGCTGTGCGGCGACAGATTTTGAAAAAGAAAAGTGTCTTGCTGCTGTAACCCCAAAAAGCCACCCCCTTCTTTCCCAGGCAGAGCACTGACCTGAACATCAGTTCCAAAACATGTCTCGCTGTATTCTGAGATTGGCAGGCAGCATCAGATAAAAGTACATTAATTGGGGTGTTCTTTAGAGCAGAGACTTTTTGAATGGCATTGCTGTGAAGCTTAGACTGGTCATGCTCCTTGAATTTTTCTATAACTTTCCGCCAGTTTGTCAAGCCTCCCTTGACAAAACAGGTGTTCGTGTACATACATCAATCCATTGCAGAGATATTGATCTACTCCCTGTTTGGCGACTTTGCTGCCAATTTCAATTGGCTCTCACAGCAAAACGGTTTGGAGTTCAGACAAGAAACTTGACACACTTACCAAACATGATTGGTAGACCATATCTAACAAGTTTCGTGAGGAGCAGACAAAGTGTGTGCCCTCTGTAATCATAAGCGCATTTTTGACTAAATTCAAAATGGCCACCAGATTGTTGTGCATGTATTACACAGTCCTTTAGAAAATGTTCTAAGATGTCTGAGAGTATCAGTCAACACTGGAATTAAGGTCAAAGTCCAAAGCAATATGAAGATATGAGCAAAAATGCAATTCTGCTAATCATAGCGCCCTCAAACGGTCAAATATCACCAAAATTATTGGGCCTCTCATAGAAGCCGTCCTGAGTCTGTGTTAGAAGTTGAAGTCAAAACATCAAACGGTTGCCGAGATATGGCCTCACTTCCTGTTTGGCGGCATCGCCGCTGAGTTTGATTGGTTGCTACGGGAAAACGGAAGTGAAATTAAAAAATCCACGTGATAACTTTTTTGCGGCTGGGTCTGAAGATTCTATGTGTCAAGTCCCGTGGAAATCGGACAATCTGCGTGACCTGAAATGCTTTCTGAAGGTTTTTGATAAAATTCAAAATGGCGGAAAATCCAATGTGGCGCAATTGACGTCATAGGGTGCGTTGAACTCGTCTTGATCCAAGGATTCCAACGGTACCTCATTTGTGAAATTTAGACCAACGGGTCCAAAGTTATGAAGCTGAATGCACTTCAAACTTTGACATGTTGGTGGCGCTACAGAGTTCACTGTACGGGCATGAAAATTCTTGAGGTGGACAATGAGACTGTCCTGAATACGTGTGCCAAGTTTCAAAACTTTTCACCATGGCGTTCTATGGGCTGCCATAGACTTCAATTGCAGCGGAAAGTAGAAGAATAAATATAGCTGCAAGCAGCAATGGGGGGGCCTAGCAGCATAAGCAGCATAGCAGGCAAGCCTATGCCTGCTCAGGAAGGTGTCATGAGTCTGTACACCAAGTTTGGCATCGATACATCAATGCATCGCAGAGATATTGGCTCACTTCCTGTTTGGCGGCTTCGCCGCCGATTTGGATTGGCTGTTACAGCAAAACAGTTTGGAGTTCAGACATGAAACTTGAACCATCAGCCAGGCATGGTCTGAAGACCATATCCACCAGGTTTCGTGTAAATCGGACAAAGTGTGTGCCCTCTGTAATCATAAGCGTGTTTTTGACAAAATTCAAAATGGCAGCCAAATCTTCTTGTATGTATTACACAGTCCTTTACCAAATGTACTGGGATGTCTGAGAGTATCAGTCAGCACTGGAATTAAGGTTAAAGTCGAAAGCAATATGAAGATATGAGTGCAAATGCAATTTTGCGAATTATAGCGCCCCCAAAAGGTCAAAGGTCACCAAAATTGTTGGGCCTCTCAAAGAAGTGGTCATGAGTCTGTCTTACAAGTTTGAAGTCAAAACATCAAACGGTTGCTGAGATATGGCCTTGCTTCCTGTTTGGCGGCTTTGCCGCTGAAATGGCCGCCGAATTTTTATGGAAACGCACACAGTCCTTTACCAAACGTACTGGGATGTCTGAGAGTATCAGTCAGCACTGGAATCAAGATTAAAGTCCAAAGCGATATGAAGATATGAGCAAAAATGCATTTTTGCTACTTATAGCGCCCCCCAAAGGTCAAAGGTCACCAAAATTCCGGGACGTCTCAAAGAAGTGGTCATGAGTCTGTGTTACAAGTTTGAAGTCAAAACATCAAACGGTTGCCGAGATATGGCCTCACTTCCTGTTTGGTGGCGTCGCCGCTGAGTTTGATTGGCTGCTACAGGCAAACGGAAGCAAAATTTAAAAATCCACCTAATAACTTTTGTGTGGCTTGGTCTGAAGATTCTTTGTGTCAAGTCCCGTGGAAATCAGACAATCTGTGTGACCTGAAATGATTTCTGAAGGTTTTTGATAAAATTCAAAATGGCGGAAAATCCAACATGGCGAAAATGACGTCATAGGATGTGTTGAACTCATCTTGATCCAAGGATTCCAACGGTACCTCATTTGTGAAATTTGGACCAACGGGTCCAAAGTTATGAAGCTGAATGCACTTCAAACTTTGACATGTTGGTGGCGCTACAGAGTTCAATGTACGGGCATGAAAATTCTTGAGGTTGACAATGAGACTGTCCTGAATACGTGTGCCAAGTTTCAAAACTTTTCACCATGGCGTTCTATGGGCTGCCATAGACTTCAATTGCAGCGGAAAGTAGAAGAATAATAATAAATATAGCTGCAAGCAGCAATGGGGGGGCCTAGCAGCATAAGCAGCATAGCAGGCAAGCCTATGCTTGCTCAGGAAGGTGTCATGAGTCCGTACACCAAGTTTGGCATCGATACATCAATGCATCGCAGAGATATTGGTTCACTTCCTGTTTGGCGGCTTCGCCGCCGATTTGGATTGGCTGTTACGGCAAAACAGTTTGGAGTTCAGACATGAAACTTGAACCATCAGCCAGGCATAGTCTGAAGACCGTATCCACCAAATTTCGTGTAAATCGGACAAAGTGTGTGCCCTCTGTAATCATAAGCGTGTTTTAGACAAAATTCAAAATGGCAGCCAAATCTTCATGTATGTATTACACAGTCCTTTATCAAATGTACTGGGATGTCTGAGAGTACCAGTCAGTACTGGAATCAAGATTAAAGTCCAAAGCAATATAAAGATATGAGCAAAAATGCATTTTTGCTGCTTATAGCGCCCCCCAAAGGTCAAAGGTCACCAAAATTCCTGGGCGTCTCAAAGAAGGGGTCATGAGTCTGTGTTAGAAGTTTGAAGTCAAAACATCAAACGGTTGCCGAGATACGGCCTCACTTCCTGTTTGGCGGCATCGCCGCTGAGTTTGATTGGTTGCTACGGGAAAACGGAAGCGAAATTAAAAAATCCACGTGATAACTTTTTTGCGGCTTGGTCTGAAGATTCTATGTGTCAAGTCCCGTGGAAATCGGACAATCTGCGTGACCTGAAATGCTTTTTGAAGGTTTTTGATAAAATTCAAAATGGCGGAAAATCCAATATGGCGCAAATTGACGTCATAGTGTGCGTTGAACTCGTCTTGATCCAAGGATTCCAACGGTACATCATTTGTGAAATTTGGACCAACGGGTCCAAAGTTATGAAGCTGAATGCACTTCAAACTTTGACATGTTGGTGGCGCTACAGTGTTCAATGTACGGGCATGAAAATTCTTGAGGTTGACATTGGGACTGTCCTGAATACGTGTGCCAAGTTTCAAAACTTTTCACCATGGCGTTCTGGGGGCTGCCATAGACTTCAATTGCAGCGGAAAGTAGAATAATAATAATAATAATAATAATAATAAGAAAAGCTACAAACACAATGGGTGCCTTCGCAGCTTCGCTGCTAGGCCCCCAATATTAATAATAATAAGAAAAGCTACAAACACAATGGGTGCCTTCGCAGCTTCGCTGCTAGGCCCCCAATAATAAGAAAAGCTACAAACACAATGGGTGCCTTCGCAGCTACGCTGCTAGGCCCCCAATAATAAGAAAATCTACAAACACAATGGATGCCTTCGCAGCTACGCTGCTAGGCCCCCAATAATAATAATAAGAAAAGCTACAAACACAATGGGTGCCTTCGCAGCTACGCTGCTAGGCCCCCAATAATAAGAAAAGCTACAAACACAATGGGTGCCTTCGCAGCTACGCTGCTAGGCCCCCAATAATAATAATAATAAGAAGAAGAAGAAAAGCTACAAACACAATGGGTGCCTTCGCAGCTACGCTGCTAGGCCCCCAATAATAATAATAAGAAAAGCTACAAACACAATGGGTGCCTTCGCAGCTACGCTGCTAGGCCCCCAATAATAATAATAAGAAAAGCTACAAACACAATGGGTGCCTTCGCAGCTTCGCTGCTAGGCCCCCAATAATAAGAAAAGCTACAAACACAATGGGTGCCTTCGCAGCTACGCTGCTAGGCCCCCAATAATAATAATAATAATAATAAGAAGAAAAGCTACAAACACAATGGGTGCCTTCGCAGCTAAGCTGCTAGGCCCCCAATAATAATAAGAAAAGCTACAAACACAATGGGTGCCTTCGCAGCTTCGCTGCTAGGCCCCCAATAATAATAAGAAAAGCTACAAACACAATGGGTGCCTTCGCAGCTACGCTGCTAGGCCCCCAATAAATACAGCTGCAAGCAGCAATGGGGGGGCCTGGCAGCATAAGCAGCATAGCAGGCAAGCCTATGCCTGCTCAGGAAGGTGTCATGAGTCCGTACACCAAGTTTGGCATCGATACATCAATGCATCGCAGAGATATTGGCCCACTGCCTGTTTGGCGGCTTCGCCGCCGATTTGGATTGGCTGTTACGGCAAAACAGTTTGGAGTTCAGACATGAAACTTGAACCATCAGCCAGGCATGGTCTGAAGACCATATCCACCAGGTTTCGTGTAAATCGGAGAAAGTGTGTCCCATCTGTAATCATAAGCGTTTTTTTGACAAAATTCAAAATGGCAGCCAAATCTTTATGCAGGTATGACACAGTCCTTTATCAAATGTACCTGGATGTTTGAGAGTATCAGTCAGTACTGGAATTAAGGTTAAAGTCCAAAGAAATATGAAGATATGAGTAAACATGCAGTTTTAGTGCCCCCCAAAGCTCAAAGGTCACCAAAATCCTTGGGCCTCTCAAAGAAGTGGTCATGAGCCTGTCTTACAAGTTTGAAGTCAAAACATCAAACGGTTGCCGAGATATGGCCTCACTTCCTGTTTGGCGGCTTCGCTGCTGAGTTTGATTGGCTGCTACAGGCAAACGTAAGCGAAATTAAAAAACCCACATGATAACTTTTGTGCAGCTTGGTCTGAAGATTGTATGTTTTAAGGCACATGGAAATCAGACAATTTGTGTAACCTGAAATGCTTTTTGAAGGTTTTTGATAAAATTCAAAATGGCGGAAAATCCAATATTGCACAAATTGACGTCATAGGGTTGAACTTGTCTTGATCCAAGGATTCCAACGGTACCTCATTTGTGTTAAAAATAAAAACAAATCATGTATATTTAATGTGTATCAGTAAGACAGATGCTGGTTTAAAAAACAACATACTTAATATAATGTAATATTATATCATATTGTGTGTGTATATTAATATATATATATATATATATATATATATATATATATATATATATATATATATATATATACAATCGAACTGCTAATATACACTACTCACAAAAAGTTAGGGATATTTGACTTTCGGGTGAAATTTATGGAAAATGTAAAAAGTTCATGCTACAGTGATATTATATCATGAAAGTAGGACATTTAAGTAGAAGCATGCAATGGTAATATCTTCATTTCATTCGTTTCGTTTCATTACTCATCACCCTCATTCATCCGAAAGCCGAATATCCCTAACTTTTTGTGAGTAGTATATATATATATATATATATATATATATATATATATATATATATATAATTTTGTAAAATAATAAGTTGAAAGATTTGTATAGTTTGATGTTTTTATGATGCCAAGGGATAGTAACATAACTATTTTGAAGGGGTCTGACAAGGTGAAGACTTTTATTGTGAAGAGGTTGCAGATAGCGTCACCCTGAAGAAACTTCTGTAGCTGACTTTCATTACGAGCGAGCTTCAGCACAGGTAAGATGTGTAGCGTAAGTGCTATTAAGCTAGTGCATGCTAATGACGTTGTTTTATTTTACCTTGTGGTCTCAATGATAATGTTAATGAGAAAGCCAGCAATAACATGATGATATAAAACGCGTTTTATCGTTACTTTTTGTCCTGTGTGCGTCATGAGTCAATGTTGGTTTTACGGCGTGGTAATGTGTTAATTATGTAGGCTAGTCAAGGGTAATTTTCCGAAGCTAGTTAGCAATTATGTTGCTTGACAATTTTGTTTGCGTTGTTCCATAGCTTTATTAAACAGCATGCGTGGGCAGGTAGTACACGTTCATAATTAAATGGTAAGCACCTGTGGTATGTGGACTGTCAGTTGAAGCATGTTCCGGTTGAAGTACGTGGTAGCTACTTGATAATAACCTTCACGTACGTGGGACGTGGTTGGCTATCATGAAGTCATGTGCGGCTATCTTGCTATCTTCCATGCATTGTTCATGTTTAAAGCAGTCGAGTCGATTTGAAAGTGTTGTAGATATGTAAGAAGACGAATTTGTTTTGAAAATGATTCAATTGTAGATGGTTCTGTGTGATTTTGGCATAAGTATAAAACCAAGCGAAATTTTCTCAGAGTATGTAACAGGGTCGTAACAGTTATTGGTGTTAGTGTAAATCTCTGCGAAACTTTACACGTTAAAAATGTTAGTTTATGTTTAGATTAATCTTATTATCTCTGTGGATTATCGGGATATGTAACAGTTACATCCAAGTCTCGCGAGCGACTCGCGATGAAGGCGGTGCGTGAATGTGTAGCTTGTAATGTAGGCATCAATAATGAAACAATGGCGGAAAATTCTGCCAACCGCTGTGAAATAATTAGGGAATAACTTTTTGTCTCTCTTATTAATAACAGCGTTATCGTGGCCGGCGCTCCCTCTCTGTTATTAGTGTAACGCTATGTCTCTCTATCAAAGCTCTTACCTCTCTCTCTGTTTCTCTTGCACTTTGTCGCGCGCGCGCTCTTTTTCTTTAGTTGTCTGTCTCGTGGTTGCGCGCTGTTTCTTACTTGCTCACTCTCTCTGTCTATTTTTTTGTCCCTCTCTATTTATCGGACACAAATCAAAATAAACTTTTCGTGACATCATTTTGCGGCGTAAATTGTGAGTCAGACTCAGATTTAGAAGCTGGTACATGAAATAAACAAAATGAGAACACACACAGGTAGATTATGAGAGTGTAGTCCGTGAATCCATTTAGACACTCTCTGCTTTGGAGACATTTCAGGCTGCATGTGGAGGGTTGACCAATCTGAGTGTCAGATAAACATGTGGAACATGATGAACGATGAAATGCGAGATCTGGGCGCTGTTTGGGTTTTTTAAGAAACGTTAATATTTTCATTTTGATAAGATTTTGACTTCTAAGGTGTTACTATGATAAGGAAATCGCAAGATTTCATGAAATTATGTCAATGTATGTGTTGTTTGTACAGCAAATAAGAATATTGTGATAATATTGTGAATGGTGATAATGTTGACACTATAAGTGATATGTCAAATGTTCCATATCTTTACATCCCTAGTGAGCAGTAACAAACATCAGGTGAAAAACAAATCGCAGATGGCAAGTCCGGCAAAAAAAACAAGAAAAGAAGTCCAGGAGGAAGTTGTGGGATACATCCACTGTGTGTCGCCTGTGAAAATCTTTAAAAGGAACTCCCGATACTTCAATGCCACAGTGCAATGTGGCCAGGTCTATCACCACTTGGTGTCATTCCATGCCGAGAAACGGGACGACTTCCATCGGGCTTCTTTAGCGAAAAAAGCTCTAAAGTTGTATAACGTCCGGAAAGCCATAAGTAAGTGTGTTTTTTGGGAAGTTAATTTTATGTGATCAATAGCGATGTAAAAGACAATGTTAATTTAATGTTTTCTCCATGTGCTTGTACCTAGGCCAGTCTGACCCTGAAGGATTCGACATATGCTATAGTGACATCAGCAGTCACTCAGTGACCGTAGCTCCCTTTGTTTGGAGGGAGCCACGTCAAAAGGTTTATAAGATTGCTGAGGTGTTGGGTTTGAACGCGAAGCAAAAAGTAAGTTGTGTGGTCTAGCTGAAACAGCAATGAATGCCTCAGATTAATTTTGTTTATGGGGTGACCTATGCTTATTTTGTTCCGTGTGTTTTTGACAGGTGGAGGCTGTAGAGGTCAAATTCCTGGTCGGTGGTTGGACAAGGAGAACAGTTAAAGTTGGAGGTGTGGAGCGTGACCTCTGCGAATGTGAAGTGTGCGACCAAACAGGGCAAACGAAACTGACACTTTGGGAAGGCCAAATTGATATGGTCCAAGAGGGTAAATCCTACCAGGTGTGTGACTTGGTTACCCGCTGCTTCAGCAATTGCACCACACTGACCACCACCCCGTCCACAATAATAAAGGAGATGGAAAATGTAGAGGAACCTCTGAGCCTCCAACCGCCAGAGTCAGCTGAGGACATGGTGGTAAAAGGGTCAGTCACTGCAGTGCAGGTTTGCGCCAAGCACCGATGTAGACGGTGCCATAAAAACCAGGTGGATTTCCCATTTCGCAATGTCACTTACAGGTGCCAACGCTGCAATATGCTCCAGAAGGTGTCTGCCTTTACAGTTGGTTACAGTGGAACAATCGAACTGCTAACCAAGCAGGGTGAAGTGCGCACCCTTTCGCTAACAAATGCATGCGTGGAAGCTTTTGTTGCGGTATTCTTTGGGTCTGCGGTCGGCCTGGACACAGAGAGAATAGAGGAGTCCCTTCTGTGTGCGGAAGAGGTCCAAGTCCAAGCGAATGGAAGTGGACTTGCCCTTTCGGTCTCAGTCCTGACCAAATCCATGGAAGCGCCACCGGAGCTCACGCCACCGGAGCTCACGCCACTTGACATTACGCCGCCCGAGGTCACGGCGTCCGTGCCCTCTGAAAGCACGGACAAACAATTGTCTAGTGACGATGTTGAAGGGTTGGAAGCATTGTTTGAAGAAACTGAACATTAGTTGCGATAAATATATGTAACTGTAAAACAGTTGCATTGAATTTGTTCTATCCTTGAATGGGAAAGTTAATTTCTTCCTTTGCGTAGTTAATGTTGTTGGTTGTTAATGTTATTGTTGTTGTTGTGATTTTCATTGTAGCGTATTTATAGAGAGATTGTTTTTGGGTATTTTGTGTGTTTGACAGCCATAGTTTTAGTAGTTCATTGTTCAATTACTATTTTGATGTAGGGTTAAGTCTTTTTGTTCTTTTTAGCCAAAGGTTTTACTGTAGTAATTATGGGAAATTTGTTGTATGCTCCTGTTTTGTTGTTTTTAGTGTATTAATAGTGTTAGCATAGAGATAATAAGTGTTGTATTTCTGCATGTTGTAAAGCAGCGTGTCAAATGTTTATATTGTAGCATAAATAAATGTCTTGTATCGTTTTGCATGTGTTGTGTTTACTTAACTTGTTGTAATGGTAAACAACTTTAAAGGCAAGGGTGACTATAGTAAGTTAACTTAGGGTAGGCTGTGATTCATTAGAGAACTGTTTTATTAACGGTCTGTCAATTTTACGGTATGGCTAGGAAATTTCCGTCAGAATTGTTGTGGTGTATATGTTGGGTTCAGATGGTTTAGTAAAACATGGGCTAGCAGGTTTAAGGATGCATTTTTGCTTCTGTGTGGTAAAAGGTCTACTTTCTGTCTGAGTTCATGTTTGTGTACAGGTACTTAGATTGAGCAATAGGTGGAGGTATACAGCTAGGCACATTTGGTTGCCATAAATTAGATCAAGTATGATTGTGGGTGTACAAATGCTAAGAAATAGTCTAACAACCTACAGCAAATACTATAAGGTCTTTGATAGTTAACATTTTTATGTCCAACATATTTTAACAAATTCTAATAGGCTTACTAACATTTAATATGGAGCATCGGCTAGATAAGCGATGCCTTATTCTGATCAGGCGGATTAGGCCTGCAGACTGAAGACCTTAAGGGAAGACGTATATGTAGCATCTGTACAGGAAATTGTTTTTATGTTCATACAGACTGTCCTTGCAGAAGCTAGGACCATGAGGAATCTAACAATAGTAATTGTATGGCGTTTTACAATGAGGCAGAGTTTTGTCGTTTGTTTTGGTGTTTTCAGTGGCTTTAATTATGGTTGAATACAGCACAAGTTGGTCTGGTACTAGGCAGGGTAACTGTGTGCTCTACTTTGTCTACAGGCCAAATTCATAAGCCAGACGACATCACAAATGAATGTGTGTGCGATAACTTGATGTGCTTTTGTTCTTCCTACATGTATTTACATCGAGGCTATGATAGCCTTTCGAGTGGCGTAGCCTAATTTACCAGTAGGCGTAGTCATCAGGTGTAGAATGGTTTGCTATTAAAATCAATGTATTTCAACACAATGCATTGTGCTGCTGTCAGGGGGTACGTGTCATGAAAAGGGCAATGGTGGATCATCAGTTAGCTTTTATTTAAATAGGACTATTGAAATTGGTCTCTAACTAACTAATTTCAAACCCCTTGCATTTGCGTTAAAAGAATAAGAGTGTTAAAAAACAAGTAATTTAGGCTAGGCTAGAATATGTAGCCAATGTGTCATACCTAGGCTGTATATTCTGCATTCTGCAACCCTCCTCCTGATCATGGATAGCCTCTGTGGATCTTGCAAATAAGCACTTTACCGAGGAGTTTGATATCCTCAAACATTGTAGTGATAATAATCTGTTTATATGTAGTTGTTTTGAAATTATTTACAGTTTCTGTGGTGATGAGCGCTATTAATTAGTGAGTTATTTCAGCATGGAATGTGTCGAATGGATTGCGTGAGAGGGAGAGGGAATGAGTGGGAAAAAGGACCATGCATGCGAGGTGTGTAGGCCATGAACGTGTGTCAACAAGCTTGGTAGAGTATGAAACAAAACTACAACAACAAAAAATTGTGGCTTATTTGTATTTTCCTCTTGTTTGTTTTGTACTATTTCAAAATAACATTTAGTAAGCCAGTTCATATGTCGTTTTCTGTCTATAAATAAACCTAGGTTTGTTTTTAATGTAGCCATCCCCTTTTTTAACATAACCTGTAGCAGCTTTTAAATAAAATGGCTTTGTAGGCCTGATAGCCCAAAGTTCTGTGTTATGTACTGTTGTTAATTTTCCAATTATTTCATAAAAAGTGGTGCATTTTAGAGTATACTCTTCAGAGTTGCAGCTAAACGAATAGAATGAGCATAGTTTTTGTGTTACTTTGGTAATATAATGAAGGCTATGTGTGTTGCCAGTGTTACCATAATTAGTGGTCTCTGTCACTGGGATGGTTACTATGATTTTCCAGTAGATGGCAGTATAGGTCCAACAAAATACATCCATAAGCATATAAATTCTACCAGTGCAATAGAAACTTGCCTGTCTTAGACTACGAATAGGCTAAATACCTTCAAATTTGAGAGCTGTTATACGAGAAGGGCAGTCTACTGTTTGTGCATTTGAAATTGTGATGCAGGAAATAAAACTTTGCATGTTTGTCCCATTAAAAATTCTCTAACATTTAGGATGAGACCATAAGTAGTTCACAATGCTTTTATTTAGCTTGCATTATATTCAACTGACACAAATACAGTACTATATTCTCATAACTCACAGTCAGCATCACTCATTTAACAGTAAATACAGTAAGTGACATAAAAGAAATGTGGCGAATATAACTGCATCATAGTATTTTATTGTATTTCTATTGTATTCAAATACCGGACTATTATGACGACCTAATTTCCCTTTGGAGATGAATAAAGTCATTTATGTATCTATGTATCTATTTATCTATCGATCGTGTAAATTAAATGGCTGCTATGGGAAAACGAAGCGAAATTAAAAAATCCACATGATAACTCTTTTGCGGTGTGATTTGAAGACTGTGTGTCAAGTCCCGTGGAAATCGGGCAATCTGCGTGACCTGGAATGCTTTTTTGAAGGTTTTTTGACAAAAAAATCATTTTTGAAAAAATGACGGAAATTCCAATATGGCGCAAAGTGACGTCATAGGGTGCGTTGAACTCGTCTTGATCCAAGGATTCCAACGGTACCTTATTTGTGAAAGTTGGACCAACGGGTCAAAAGTTATAAAGCTGAATGCACATCAAACTTTGACATGTTGGTGGCGTTAGAGAATATGACACTACCAAAAAAAAAAAAAAAATGCATGTAATATTGCTCATCTTTCACATACAGCAGAACCAATAATCAAACCATAAATGATTTAGTTGTCATTAAGTATATTGAAAATAAATCATTTTCTGTGTTTATTATACCATAAAAAGGAGGTGCATCATGACAAAAGCATGGCAATTTAAGGGTTAAAAATTTAACAAATTAATTAATATTTGATATGTATGATTGGGACTGATGCTGGTTTAAAAAAACATTTTTTAAAAGTTTGTAAAAAAATAATAATTTTAAAGATTTGTATTGCTTGATGTTTTCATGCACACATTTATGTGCCAAGGGACATTAACGTGAGGATTTTATGAAATATGACATTACAAAAACAACAAAACAACAACATATAATTAAATATTGCTGCTAATGTTTCATATAGATATAGTGTGCATGAAGTATATTGAAAATAAATAATTTTTTGTGTTTATTATTTCATAACATGAAGTTGCATCATGACAAAAACATGGCAATTTAAGGGTTAAAAACTTAAACAAATTTGTTAATATTTGATATGTATGAGTAGGACTGATGCTAATTTAAAAAACATAATATACTTTTTTTTAAATGATAATTTATACGATTTTTATAGCTTGATGTTTATATGCGGACAGTTATGTGTGAATGGACTTTAACGTAACTATTTTGAAGGGGGCTCACAAGGTGAAGACTTTTATTGTGAAGAGGTTGCAGATAGCGTCACCCTGAAGAAACTTCTGTAGCTGACTTTCATTACGAGCGAGCTTCAGCACAGGTAAGATGTGTAGTTTGAGTGCTAATGATATTGTTTTGTTTTATCGTATGTTCTCAATGATAATGTTAATTAGAAACCCAGCAATAAAATGATGATATAAAACGAGGCAGAGTTTTATCGTTACTTTTTGTCCTCTGTGCGGTATGACTCAATGTTGGTTCTACGGCTTGTGAACGTGTTAATTATGTAGGCTAGTCAAGGGTAATTTTCCGAAGCTAGTTAGCAATTTTGTTGCTCGACCATTTTGTTTGCGTTGTTCCATAGCGTTATTAAAGAGCATGCGTTGGCAGGTAGTACACGTTCATAATTAAATGGTAAGCACCTGTGGTATGTGGACTGTCAGTTGAAGCATGTTCTGGTTGAAGTACGTGGTTAGTGTTTTGATAATATTTAAGAAGTTTCATTTCTGAGTTATGTGTTGGCATTTTGGAAAAGGTCAAAGTGCAAGTTCTCCTGTGTGTATTGCAGATGGGACGTTCCAAAAGGTCTCAAGCTGCAAAGAAGAGACTGGCTGATAGCGGGCTCACAGAGGTGGTTTCGTAAATTTACACTTGATGTCACTGATTAACCAAGTTTAGTGATGGGGAATAGTTGTGGTAACAGCAATAAATTAAGGAAAACAGTCAACTATGCAAAGTTTCTGCAACATAATGTGCTAGTTACATTACCTTATTCGCCAAGAAGGGGAAACTTTCAATCTCAGTGCTATGCAATCTGTGTGCTCTGCCTTGTCCATGCCAGTTGATGTAGTGTGGTGTAAAAACAATTCTTGAGCTTGTTTATTGAGTCAGCTTTATTAAGAGTTTTTAATGATATCCTCCTGGCAAATGACTCTGAAGAGTATGTGATTCTTGTCCTGCTGGATTTAACGGCGGCTTTTGATACTGTGGACCACGACATTTTTGTGGCTCGGTTGCAGCACCTAGTGGGCATTTGTGGTACCGCCTTGGATTGGTTCAGATCCTATCTGGCAGACAGAACCATGTGCGTAAGCCTTGGTGGTTCTAAGTCCCGCTCTGCTCCGCTGTCATATGGGGTTCCACAGGGTTCAATTTTAGGGCCCTTGCTCTTCTCACTGTATCTGCTGCCCCTGGGTTCCATCCTGAGAAAGCATGGCATCTCTTTCCACTGTTACGCTGACGACAGCCAGATTTATGTGCCGCTGAAGAAGAAAGATGCTTTCTCCATTAGACCACTTCTGTTATGTCTTGAAGACATTAAAGCCTGGATGTCCCTGAACTTTTTAAAATTTAATGAAAATAAAACAGAAGTGATGGTGTTTGGTCCCAGTGGCTCTTGTGAAGCTCTCCCTGTTGACTTGGGCCCCTTGGCGCACTACATGAAGCCAACAGTCACAAACTTGGGTTTTAAGATGGACAGTGATTTTAAATTAGATCGGCAAATTGTTGCAGTAGTCAAGTCCAGCTTTTTTTATCTTAGGCAGCTGGCAAAGGTGAAGCCCTTTCTTGCACATAAGCACTTTGAAACAGTAATCCACGCCTTCGTCACATTGCGGCTGGATTACTGCAATGCACTTTATTTTGGAGTCAGCCAGTCCTCCCTCACACGTCTCCAGCTAGTACAAAATGCTGCTGCTCGCCTCTTAACTGGAACACGTAAGCGGGAGCACATTACTCCCATTCTGGCCTCCCTTCATTGGCTACCTGTGCACTTTAGAGTTCATTTTAAAATTCTTTTATTTGTTTTTAAGTCTTTAAATGGTCTCGCCCCGCCTTACCTCTCTGAGCTGCTCCACCCCTACACTCCTGCTCGGTGCCTCAGGTCAGGTGATCAGCTGCTCCTGAAGGTACCGAGGTCTAAGCGGAAGCTCAGAGGGGACAGAGCCTTCTCTGCTGCCGGTCCCAAACTTTGGAATGACCTCCCACTGCACATCAGACAAGCCCCCTCACTGTCCATTTTTAAAACTCGTCTTAAAACCCATTTTTATTCCTTGGCTTTTAACCCAGCATGAGACTCTGTTTTTGTTTTAGTGTTTTTATTGTTTTAACATTGTTATTTTCTTATTGTTTTTATTGTTTTGATGTTTTATGTCTTACATTACATATTTTTATTTTTATTTTTATTTATTTATGTACAGCACTTTGTCTCAGCTGTGGCTGTTTTTAAAGGGCTCTATAAATAATGTTGAGTTGAGTTGAGTTGAGTATTGACTGTTGGAAAATGCTAGTGAGATGTCATAGGAAATGTGGTTTATTATGTGCTTAAAAAAAATAACAATGTTCAATATGTGTGTTGCAGGTGTGTCCCAGCAGCAGACCAGTGAATGGCACCCAGGATGATTCAGGGTCTCCTGGAGACGAGGTTGGGCGACCTCGCGACTATAAAGCCCAAACATTGAAAACAGGGCCTGCAAAGGCCCTGAACGAACTTTGTCAAACAACTTTGCCGAAACCACTTTATCAAACAAAGCCTGCAAAGGCCCTGAAAGAACTTTGTCAAACAACTTTGCCGAAACCATTTTGTCAAACAACGCCTGCAAAGGTGCATACAAAAAGCTCTGCCTCTCTTGACTCTGTCATAAACCCATTGTCAGCTAATGTGTATTGTAAAAATGAACCCAGTGTTACTAATGATTGTGTCCCTTTGACTCAGCCTGATGATTTTCCAGAGAGGTCTATGCTGACGGGCACCTTTCATCAAGGTGATTCACGATTTGTAAACGTGGGCAACAAGCAGTGCGGTGCCATTAGTCTGACAGCTGTTCTGAAATCTAAGATGAAGAATGTTTGGACCTGGGAAACTGGAGACCTGGATGATGTTTTGATAAAGGGAACTCTGCTGTACAAGTCAATGAGAGCACACGATCAAATAAGAGACCATGTTGAAGGAAGGGGGTACATTGCTGTGTCAGAATTGCCCAGGCAACACAGAGTGTGGAATTGTGATTTTGCAATAAACTTTGCTGAGTCTTACACTGGTTTTGTTTGTGTTGATGATTATGATCATGCTTTATGTGATGTGGCCATGCCTTTTGATGAAGCACTGCAGCGGGCACTGTTCAGTCATGATGCTTGCTTGTTGACCATTTGTGGTAATACTTGTGCCATAGTGAATGGAGAGACCAGATTTGCCTTTGTTGATTCACATGCAAACACCTGGGTTAATCACAAAGGTCAGAGGGTAAGTTGTGTTGCATACTTTAGTTCTGCAAAGTCACTGGTTAGCTTTGTTTACAATTTTGCACGATCATTTGGAGTAAGCACACCACGGTTTGAGGTAACGGGAGTGAGTGCTGTGGTAATAACAACTGGCAATGAATGGCTATCACAGAGTGACACATCCAGCAGTAGCACGACCACATTGAACCTTGTGAATGACCGTCTGCTCTACAGTGATGTGGTAAGGGGATTGAAAGGCCTAAACAACCAACAGACAGCTGCAAGTTGTTCAGTAACGTCAGCTACAGTTACAGGTAATGCAAACAACAAAACGTCGCCCACAAAGACAGAATCAGACCCGAATACTAGACCATTATACAGCAACGTTTTGAGACGTGTTGTAAGTGATGTTTCACAAAAGCCTGCAAAGCCTGAAGTTGTTCCTGAAACTCAATTGGGTAAAGATAATACCAAGTTGACGGGTACAACGGATCGATCAGAGGCTGCATGTAAGCGTTCTGGACAAAACAAGGTCAACCAAAATCAGAGACAGACATCTGCAAAAAAGATTAAACTTGCTCAAACAAAAGGCGCTGTTGAACTGCACGAGACGAGTTGCAAATCACACTGCGATGACGTAATCATGACTGACGCAAATGTCCCAAAGCTGCCATTTAAACCTTTAACTCGCAATGATCAGGATACACTGTGCAAAACTGTTGGACTTTCAAATGAAAATGTTGAAGGCTTAAAGTCAACAACCAATGTAGATGACATAGGGTGTCCTTGTAACATAAAAACCATTAAGCCAGATGGGAATTGCTTTTACCGTAGTCTTGCCTTTAGCATTTGTCATAATGAAGAGAAGCACTTGAAAATTAGACGGGCTGTAGTGCAACACCTCCAGAAGTACAGCAACAAGTTTGAGACTTATTTGAGGGATGAATATACATCTGTGCAGGACTACGTAACAAAATCAAGGATGTACTACTGTGGTACCTGGGCAAAGGAGATCGACATATTTGCTGCTGCAGATTTATTCCAAACTACTATCTTTACCTTAAATGACGGGAGATGGAACATGCACAGACCTACTGTACACCCATGCATTCAAAACTGTATATATTTAAATCACACTGCCAATCATTATGAGGTTGTAACATGTGTCAAAAACAGAAATAGCCAGAGTCCTTGTGCCGGAACATGCCAGTCTATCGGTGATGGACCGTTAAGACCCCAGCGGAAAAGAAAGTTCACTGAGTCAGACAAGAAGGCAGAAAAAGAATGTCTACGATGTAGTGACATCAATGTCAAGAAGCGAAAAAGTGAGAATGAAAAGAAGAAATATAATGAATATGAGACCATTAGGAATGCCAAATGTGAACGTTTTCATAAGAACAGGGAAAATTCTGAGTTTCGGAAAAAGAAATGTGATGATTTCAACACAAAATATGGAACCGATGTGCAGTTCAAGGTACATAAACTTGCACAGCGTAAAAATAAATATGATACTGATCCAAATTTCAAGAAATCAATGTGTGAATCCTCAAAAAACACTTATAAGACAAACATCATATTTCAAAATAAAGTTCGTGATTATAGTCATACGAAGTACAAGAACAACATCTTGTTTCAAAATAAAGTTCGTGATTATAGTCATATGAAGTACAAGAACAACATCGTGTTTCAAAAGAAGGTCAAAGAGAGGAACAAAATGAAATATCATGAATATGATGAAATTCGTGAAAATAAAATTAAGAGTACCAGTGACACTTATGCAAATATGAAAAAGAAGCAACAAGACATTGACTTTGTCATTAGTCAGTTTGGTCAAGACGTCAGTTGTGGTCCTGAATATGTATGCTCAGTTTGTCATCACTTACTTTTCAGGAAACAAGTGATTGAGTGTAAAAGATATTGTTATGAAAGTAAAGGACCAGAGGTTGCTGTGCTGGCTAATAGGTGTATAACATTGCAATATTTACATGTTTGTGATATTGAATGTGGGAAGGAATGTCATTTGTCTGATAGTCCTTTTAGCAAGTTATGGGTTTGCCATTCCTGCCATCGGAAAATGCTTGGAGGAAAACTACCAGAAGAGAGTGTCACCAACCAAATGCATTTGGATGAAATTCCACCTGAGCTGAAATGTTTGAACTCTTTGGAGGAACATCTCATTGCTCATCACATTCCCTTCATGAAGGTGCTGTGTTTGCCCCGAGGCCGCCAAAGAGCTTGCCATGGTCCATGTGTCTCTGTCCCTGTTGATAACACTAGTGTGACAAATATTCTTCCAAGGAACGAGTGTGATGACAAAATGATAAGAGTCAAACTCAAACGCAAGTTAACATACAAAGGTCATTATGAGTACATGTATGTCCACACTGATCGTGTAAGGAATGCACTGAGGTATTTAATGGCAAACAATAAGTGGTATGATGATGTGATTTTTAATGATGAATGGGTAAATACTCTGGATGGAAGTGATCAATGTGAAGCAAATGAGGACATCCAACAGCTGTCAGCTAACAGTGATGATGAAAATAACCTTGAAAAGCAAACAGAGGAGGATCTGACCTATATTAAAGACCAAAGTGGCCTCTTGTCAGACACATCATTGCAACCTGTCAATCTGGGTTCAGAGATCATTGATCAGAATTTCCAGGATATACTGAGCCTGGCACCAGCTGAGGGCAACAGTCCAGTTCGCTTGCTGTCTGATAAAACCAACGAGGCCAAATGCTTTCCTGTCCTGTTTCCATTGGGTGGACCTACATTCCACGATGAAAGGGAGTCAAAAATAACTCTGTCACGTTACCTGAACTGTCGCATTCTCAACGCTGATGGACGTTTTGGTCGCAACACAGACTACATTTTTTATGCACAATACATATCAGAAGTGCATCAAGTTGTATCTGGTGTATCGGTGGCAATGCGCAAAGGTGGCAGCAAGTCATCTCTGAAAGAAGCATCAGACATGTTGTTGAACTCAGATTCACTAAGTAAAATGTTACGAAATGATGAAGGGTACAAGTTCTTGCGAGGAATTCGTGGAACCCCACCTTACTGGATGTCAGTACAGAAAGATTTGTTCAGTATGATTCGACAACTGTCAATTCCAACGTTTTTCATAAGCATGTCAAGTGCTGATCTGAGATGGCCCAAAATGCTTGGCTCTCTTCTGAGGTTGGAAGGAAAAGAAACACCTGTGGAGGATCTTGACTGGTCTCAAAAATGTGCGCTGATTGGAAGAAATCCAGTTACTGCAGCAAGAATGTTTGACCATCGCTGGCATTGTTTTCTTCGTGATGTAATCCTGTCACCAGCTGAACCCATAGGGAAAATAAAGGACTACTTCTATCGAGTTGAATTCCAACAGCGTGGTTCTCCTCATGTCCACTGTCTTTTTTGGGTGGAAAATGCACCAAAGATTGATATAGACAGTGATGCTGACGTGGTAAATTTCATAGACAGATACATTTCCTGTGAGATTCCACCAGAGTCTGATGCAGAGCTTCATGAGGTTGTGAACAGCGTACAAAGACATAGCACAAAACACTCAAAAACATGCCGTAAGAAAAATACAGAGTGCCGATTCAATTTCCCACGACCACCATCAAGCCGTACTTTCTTTACAAGAGGTGGAAACTCAGAGGACTTAAATGGAAAAGATGAAAATAACAGTGCCAGTGAAATCATGAAGAAAGTGAAAACAGCGTTGACCAATCCTGACCTGAATTATGACACAACTGATGCTTTTTTTGAGTCGCTTGGGATACATCAAGGCCTGTCTGAGAGAGCATACAACCAATGTTCCAAAAAGAAAAGCATTGTCCATAAGCGAAATCCATCTGACATTTGGGTGAATCAGTACAATAAAGACTTACTGCGTGCTTGGCAAGGCAACATGGATATTCATGTCACCGATGCGTTTTCTGTTGTGGTCTACATACTGTCATACATCACAAAAGCAGAGCAAGAAATGGGTTTGCTGTTACAGCGTGCACAGAACGAGGCGATGAATGGCAATCTTGATGCAAAAGCTGCGTTCAAGCAACTCGGCAGTGTCTACCTGCACAACAGAGAAGTTTCAGCTCAAGAGGCAGTGTATCGATTGACACATATGCACTTAAAGGAATGTTCTCGTGATGTACAGTTTATTCCTGTCGGCGAGAATCCTGTTAGAATGAGTTTGCCTTTGCATGTGCTCCAAGCTAAAGCTCAGCTCCAGCAGTCTGTTGATGAGAGTAGCATTTGGATGACTAATGTGGTGGAACGATACAAGAGCAGACCTCGATCAGCAGAAATGGAGGACTTATGCCTTGCCAGCTTTTGCTCTGAATACAGAGTTCTTTCAAAGTCTGAGGTTTCACCAGAAAGAGATTCACAGGACTTGATACAACTCAACAACAATCTTGGCTTCATCAGAAAAAGGACCAGAACACAGCCTGCTGTCGTGAGGTATCCCAGGTTTTCACCCACTAAAAATCCAGAAAAGTACTTCCATTCATTGCTGCAGCTGTTTTTGCCTTATTATGAAGACTTTCACCTCAGACCGCCTCAGTTTGATACATACGAACAGTTCTACAAAAGTGGCACGGTGAAATGTGGCACTGACATCCAAAGAGTGCAGTCGGTTGTGGACTCCAACAAAGCTTTATTTGAAAGAGAAAGTGATGAGATTGACAAAGCCAAGCAGTTGCTGGATAACGACATTGATTTAGAAGATGCTTGGGCTCAGATATGTCCAGAAACAGAAAGAGAACGTCTCAGTTGTTTGGATCTCATGAAAGACAAAGCTGTATATGATGAAGAAGGCGGTGATGATGTTGCTGATCTTATTCCTGACCTGACAGCAAACCTGCAGACAACATGCACTTTGGAAACTAATCACATGACGATGCCCCGAGAGACTGCACTAGGTTTATTGCGATCATTGAATGAAGAGCAGGCAGCAATATTTTATGCTGTTCGTCGGTGGTGTCTGCAGAAACTCTTTGGACAGAATCCCAAACCGTTGCGACTGTTCATTACTGGTGGAGCAGGAACAGGCAAATCCCATTTGATCAAAGCCATCCAGTACGAATCTACACCACTGCTGTCACAACTTGCTGAAAATCCCGAGGATATCACTGTGCTCCTTACAGCACCCACTGGTGTGGCTGCATATAACATTGGTGCTGCAACTATTCACAATACGTTCTCCATTGGTGCAAATGTTAAACTGCCTTATCAACCTCTCGGTGATGAGAAAGTCAATACTTTAAGGACGAAAATGCAAAATTTGCACATTTTGATCATTGATGAAGTCTCCATGGTTGACCACCGTCTTTTGGCCTACGTTCATGGCAGACTACGTCAAATCAAGCAGACTGGTGATTATTCCTTGTTTGCAAATGTTTCCCTGATCTGTGTGGGTGACTTCTTTCAGTTGAGACCTGTCAAAGGCACACCTCTTTTTTCTGACAACACAGAAGCTAACATGTGGGACAACAACTTTGAAGTTGCGGAGCTTACCAAAGTTGTGAGGCAAGAAGATGCAGATTTTGCGGAGATGCTGAATCGCCTCAGAGTTCGTAAAAAGAATGAAAGTCTCAGTGGGCATGATGTCCTTGCATTAAAGCAACGAGAAACTGGTGAAGACTCTACAGACATTCACATATATGCTACAAATGCAGAGGTTGATGAATACAATATTACCAGATTGCATGAAAATTGCCCAGATGCAATCAGCATACACGCCCAAGATTTCACACGGAATCCAAAAACTGGAAGAATGGAACAGAAAGTAGGCTTCCATACAAAGGTTTTCAACTCATGCTTGCCAAGGTGTGTGTCATTGGGCATTGGAGCAAAGGTGATGTTGAAGAAAAATATAGACGTGTCTGACGGCCTCGTCAATGGTGTGTGTGGTACGGTTGTGGAAATTGTTAATGGTCAAGATGAGGATGACATTCCTATTGCTATCCATGTTGTGTTTGAAGACCCTAATGTTGGAAAGATGCAGAGGTCAAAATCCAAAAGAAGTTCTGAACGTTCTACAACTGTGGAGGTACAAGAGGATCAAGTATCAAATGCTGGTGGAATACGAAGGCAATTTCCGCTCTCCCTGGCTTGGGCAATGACGGTACATAAGTGTCAAGGCCTTACTGTTGACAGAGCTGTTGTATCACTCAACAAAATCTTTGCTGCAGGGCAAGCATATGTTGCATTGAGTCATGTGAAAACTCTTGATGGACTGACTATTGAGGACTTCAAAGAGTCAGCTATATTTTGTGATGAAAAAGTAGACACGGCCATGAAGAGCTTGCCAAAGTTCAACTTCAAAAGTCCTGGTTCATCTGACATTGACCCGGTCTGCACAATTGCACTCCACAATGTACAGAGTTTGAATGCTCACTTTGAGGACATGCAATCCCACAAAACCCTCATGAAAGCTGACTGTATTTGCTTAACAGAGACATGGCTCAATGCAGGCACCGAAGACCAACCACAACTACCGGGATATGTCTTTAATCACAATCCAAGAGGAAACTGTTACGATGACTCCGAGACAGTTTTTGCAGCATTGAAACAACAGCAAAGAGGAGGAGTTGGTTTGTATCATTCAGACAACATTGATGTACAGGTGTCAATTCCAAAGAGATGCAACTTGGAATGTTTGTATTTCCATATATCTCATGTAAATTTGACTGCTGTTGTTTTGTACAGGCCAAGTGCCTATAAGATTGACATGTTTCGACAGCAGTTATCACAGGTTGTCTTTGAACTTGAGAAGCATCCAGAGAGGAAGGTGATCATGGGAGACTTCAATGAGGATGTCTTTGTATCGTGTACTGTGGCAAAATTACTGGAACAACATGGATACACTCAACATGTACAAGCAGCTACAACGGAAAGAGGTACATTAATAGATCAAGTTTACTCTAAAGATGTAGGAGATGTTGTTGTTGATGTTGTACAGACATACTACAGCTTCCATGAAGCAATTCTTATCTCACTGTTGTAATATTTGTGTACGCAATGTAAACTATTCACCATTAGATTGTCTGTACTTGTTCCGTCCGGTATTTGGGGCTTGGGTGGGTCGCAAGGAGAGAGCTATACACAGGACGGCTCCTTGCAGGGAGTGGGAGGGTATGTAAACCATTTTCCAAAAGAAGTTTTGTGTTTTGGAGACCAGGGCTGGTTAGCATAAATTAAAAAACAAAAACAAAAACAAAAACAAGAAACAAGAAGAATCACTGTACAAGTATATTTCTTTATTTTTATGGATATATTTTTATGAATTACTTGGAGATCATTGATTATTTTTGTTCCAAACAAAAGAGAAAAGTAATGTGTGTGTCATTTCTGATTTTTGAGGTCACTGCAAGTGCAACCTAAGCTATCACAGATACTTAGCAACTTTCTCCCTCTCTTTCAGTTCATCATTGACAGGTGTTCAGACGTTTTTTTTTTCTTGAAATTTGGACTTTTTTTCCTTCAAAATTTGACTTTTTGCATAAATTTTTTTTTTCTTAAAAATCTGACGTCCTTTCTTGAAATTCTAACCTTTGTTGTTAAAAGTCTGACTTTTAAACTCAGAATTCTGCCTTTTTTCCTCAAAATTCAGACGTTTTTTTTTTTTTCTTGAAATTTGGACTTTTTTTCCTTCAAAATTTGACTTTTTGGCCTAAAATTTTTATTTTTTTTTCTTAAAAATCTGACTAACGTACATGAAATTCTAACCTTTTTTGTTAAAAGTCTGACTTTTAAACTCAGAATTCTGCCTTTTTTCCTCAAAATTCAGACGTTTTTTTTTTTCTTGAAATTTGGAATTTTTTTCCTTCAAAATTTGACTTTTTGGCCTAAAATTTTGATTTTTTTTTTTCTTAAAAATCTGATTCCTTTCTTGAAATTCTAACCTTTTTTGTTAAAAGTCTGACTTTTAAACTCAGAATTCTGCCTTTTTTCCTCAAAATTCAGACGTTTTTTTTTTTCTTGAAATTTGGACTTTTTTTCCTTCAAAATTTGACCTTTTTGGCCTAAAATTTTGATTTTTTTTTTCTTAAAAATCTGACGTCCTTGCTTGAAATTCTAACCTTTTTTGTTAAAAGTCTGACTTTTAAACTCAGAATTCCGCCTTTTTTCCTCAAAATTCAGATGTTTTTTTTTTTCTTGAAATTTGGACTTTTTTTCCTTCAAAATTTGACTTTTTGGCCTAAAATTTTGATTTTTTTTTCTTAAAAATCTGACTAACGTACTTGAAATTCTAACCTTTTTTGTTAAAAGTCTGACTTTTAAACTCAGAATTCTGTCTTTTTTCCTCAAAATTCAGACGTTTTTTTTTTTCTTGAAATTTGGACTTTTTTTCCTTCAAATTTGGCATTTTTTTGGTGAAAAATGGGATCTTTTTTTTCTTAAAAATCTGATTCCTTTCTTGAAATTCTAACCTTTTTTGTTAAAGTCTGACTTTTAAACTCAGAATTCTGCCTTTTTTCCTCAAAATTCAGACGTTTTTTTTTTTTTTTTGAAATTTGGACTTTTTTTCCTTCAAAATTTGACTTTTTGGCCTAAAATTTTGATTTTTTTTTTCTTAAAAATCTGACTAACGTACTTGAAATTCTAACCTTTTTTGTTAAAAGTCTGACTTTTAAACTCAGAATTCCGCCTTTTTTCCTCAAAATTCAGATGTTTTTTTTTTTCTTGAAATTTGGACTTTTTTTCCTTCAAAATTTGACTTTTTGGCCTAAAATTTTGATTTTTTTTTCTTAAAAATCTGACTAACGTACTTGAAATTCTAACCTTTTTTGTTAAAAGTCTGACTTTTAAACTCAGAATTCTGCCTTTTTTCCTCAAAATTCAGACTTTTTTTTTTCTTGAAATTTGGACTTTTTTTCCTTCAAATTTGGCATTTTTTGCTGAAAAATGGAATCTTTTTTTTCTTAAAAATCTGATTCCTTTCTTGAAATTCTAACCTTTTTTGTTAAAAGTCTGACTTTTAAACTCAGAATTCTGCCTTTTTTCCTCAAAATTCAGACTTTTTTTTTTCTTGAAATTTGGACTTTTTTTCCTTCAAATTTGGCATTTTTTGCTGAAAAATGGAATCTTTTTTTTCTTAAAAATCTGATTCCTTTCTTGAAATTCTAACCTTTTTTGTTAAAAGTCTGACTTTTAAACTCAGAATTCTGCCTTTTTTCCTCAAAATTCAGACGTTTTTTTTTTTTTCTTGAAATTTGGAATTTTTTTCCTTAAAAATTTGACTTTTTGGCCTAAAATTTTGATTTTTTTTTTTCTTAAAAATCTGATTCCTTTCTTGAAATTCTAACCTTTTTTGTTAAAAGTCTGACTTTTAAACTCAGAATTCTGCCTTTTTTCCTCAAAATTCAGACGTTTTTTTTTTTCTTGAAATTTGGACTTTTTTTCCTTCAAAATTTGACCTTTTTGGCCTAAAATTTTGATTTTTTTTTTCTTAAAAATCTGACGTCCTTGCTTGAAATTCTAACCTTTTTTGTTAAAAGTCTGACTTTTAAACTCAGAATTCCGCCTTTTTTCCTCAAAATTCAGATGTTTTTTTTTTTCTTGAAATTTGGACTTTTTTTCCTTCAAAATTTGACTTTTTGGCCTAAAATTTTTATTTTTTTTTCTTAAAAATCTGACTAACGTACTTGAAATTCTAACCTTTTTTGTTAAAAGTCTGACTTTTAAACTCAGAATTCTGTCTTTTTTCCTCAAAATTCAGACTTTTTTTTTTCTTGAAATTTGGACTTTTTTTCCTTCAAATTTGGCATTTTTTTGGTGAAAAATGGGATCTTTTTTTTCTTAAAAATCTGATTCCTTTCTTGAAATTCTAACCTTTTTTGTTAAAGTCTGACTTTTAAACTCAGAATTCTGCCTTTTTTCCTCAAAATTCAGACGTTTTTTTTTTTTTCTTGAAATTTGGACTTTTTTTCCTTCAAAATTTGACTTTTTGGCCTAAAATTTTGATTTTTTTTTTCTTAAAAATCTGACTAACGTACTTGAAATTCTAACCTTTTTTGTTAAAAGTCTGACTTTTAAACTCAGAATTCCGCCTTTTTTCCTCAAAATTCAGATGTTTTTTTTTTTCTTGAAATTTGGACTTTTTTTCCTTCAAAATTTGACTTTTTGGCCTAAAATTTTGATTTTTTTTTCTTAAAAATCTGACTAACGTACTTGAAATTCTAACCTTTTTTGTTAAAAGTCTGACTTTTAAACTCAGAATTCTGCCTTTTTTCCTCAAAATTCAGACGTTTTTTTTTTCTTGAAATTTGGACTTTTTTTCCTTCAAATTTGGGATTTTTTGCTGAAAAATGGAATCTTTTTTTTCTTAAAAATCTGATTCCTTTCTTGAAATTCTAACCTTTTTTGTTAAAAGTCTGACTTTTAAACTCAGAATTCTGCCTTTTTTCCTCAAAATTCAGACGTTTTTTTTTTTCTTGAAATTTGGACTTTTTTTCCTTCAAAATTTGACCTTTTTGGCCTAAAATTTTGATTTTTTTTTTCATAAAAATCTGACGTCCTTGCTTGAAATTCTAACCTTTTTTGTTAAAAGTCTGACTTTTAAACTCAGAATTCTGCCTTTTTTCCTCAAAATTCAGACGTTTTTTTTTTTCTTGAAATTTGGACTTTTTTTCCTTCAAAATTTGACTTTTTGGCCTAAAATTTTTATTTTTTTTTCTTACAAATCTGACTAACGTACTTGAAATTCTAACCTTTTTTGTTAAAAGTCTGACTTTTAAACTCAGAATTCTGCCTTTTTTCCTCAAAATTCAGACTTTTTTTTTTTCTTGAAATTTGGACTTTTTTTCCTTCAAAATTTGACCTTTTGGCCTAAAATTTTGATTTTTTTTTCTTAAAAATATGACTTCCTTTCTTGAAATTCTAACCTTTTTTGTTAAAAGTCTGACTTTTAAACTCAGAATTCTGCCTTTTTTCCTCAAAATTCAGACGTTTTTTTTTTTCTTGAAATTTGGACTTTTTTTCCTTCAAAATTTGACCTTTTGGCCGACAATTTTGATTTTTTTTTCTTAAAAATATGACTTCCTTTCTTGAAATTCTTACCTTTTTTGTTAAAAGTCTGACTTTTAAACTCAGAATTCTGCCTTTTTTCCTCAAAATTCAGACGTTTTTTTTTTTTCTTGAAATTTGGACTCTTTTTCCTTCAAAATTTGACCTTTTGGCCTAAAATTTTGATTTTTTTTTCTTAAAAATCTGATTCCTTTCTTGAAATTCTAACCTTTTTTGTTAAAAGTCTGACTTTTAAACTCAGAATTCTGCCTTTTTTCCTCAAAATTCAGACGTTTTTTTTTTCTTGAAATTTGGACTTTTTTTCTTCAAATTTTGGATTTTTTTGCTGACAAATGGGATTTTTTTTTTCTTAAAAATATGACTTCCTTTCTTGAAATTCTAACCTTTTTTGTTAAAAGTCTGACTTTTAAACTCAGAATTCTGCCTTTTTTCCTCAAAATTCAGACGTTTTTTTTTTTCTTGAAATTTGGACTTTTTTTCCTTCAAAATTTGACCTTTTGGCCTACAATTTTGATTTTTTTTTCTTAAAAATATGACTTCCTTTCTTGAAATTCTAACCTTTTTTGTTAAAAGTCTGACTTTTAAACTCAGAATTCTGCCTTTTTTCCTCAAAATTCAGACGTTTTTTTTTTTCTTGAAATTTGGACTTTTTTTCCTTCAAAATTTGACCTTTTGGCCTAAAATTTTGATTTTTTTTTCTTAAAAATCTGATTCCTTTCTTGAAATTCTAACCTTTTTTGTTAAAAGTCTGACTTTTAAACTCAGAATTCTGCCTTTTTTCCTCAAAATTCAGACGTTTTTTTTTTCTTGAAATTTGGACTTTTTTTCCTTCAAAATTTGACCTTTTGGCCTACAATTTTGATTTTTTTTTCTTAAAAATCTGATTCCTTTCTTGAAATTCTAACCTTTTTTGTTAAAAGTCTGACTTTTAAACTCAGAATTCTGCCTTTTTTCCTCAAAATTCAGACGTTTTTTTTTTCTTGAAATTTGGACTTTTTTTCCTTCAAAATTTGACCTTTTGGCCTACAATTTTGATTTTTTTTTCTTAAAAATATGACTTCCTTTCTTGAAATTCTAACCTTTTTTGTTAAAAGTCTGACTTTTAAACTCAGAATTCTGCCTTTTTTCCTCAAAATTCAGACGTTTTTTTTTTTCTTGAAATTTGGACTTTTTTTCCTTCAAAATTTGACCTTTTGGCCTAAAATTTTGATTTTTTTTTCTTAAAAATATGACTTCCTTTCGTGAAATTCTAACCTTTTTTGTTAAAAGTCTGACTTTTAAACTCAGAATTCTGCCTTTTTTCCTCAAAATTCAGACGTTTTTTTTTTTCTTGAAATTTGGACTTTTTTTCCTTCAAAATTTGACCTTTTGGCCTACAATTTTGATTTTTTTTTCTTAAAAATATGACTTCCTTTCTTGAAATTCTAACCTTTTTTGTTAAAAGTCTGACTTTTAAACTCAGAATTCTGCCTTTTTTCCTCAAAATTCAGACGTTTTTTTTTTTCTTGAAATTTGGACTTTTTTTCCTTCAAAATTTGACATTTTGGCCTAAAATTTTGATTTTTTTTCTTAAAAATCTGATTCCTTTCTTGAAATTCTAACCTTTTTTGTTAAAAGTCTGACTTTTAAACTCAGAATTCTGCCTTTTTTCCTCAAAATTCAGACGTTTTTTTTTTCTTGAAATTTGGACTTTTTTTCTTCAAATTTTGGATTTTTTTGCTGACAAATGGGATTTTTTTTTTCTTAAAAATATGACTTCCTTTCTTGAAATTCTAACCTTTTTTGTTAAAAGTCTGACTTTTAAACTCAGAATTCTGCCTTTTTTCCTCAAAATTCAGACGTTTTTTTTTTTCTTGAAATTTGGACTTTTTTTCCTTCAAAATTTGACCTTTTGGCCTAAAATTTTGATTTTTTTTTCTTAAAAATCTGATTCCTTTCTTGAAATTCTAACCTTTTTTGTTAAAAGTCTGACTTTTAAACTCAGAATTCTGCCTTTTTTCCTCAAAATTCAGACGTTTTTTTTTTTCTTGAAATTTGGACTTTTTTTCCTTCAAAATTTGACCTTTTGGCCTACAATTTTGATTTTTTTTTCTTAAAAATATGACTTCCTTTCTTGAAATTCTAACCTTTTTTGTTAAAAGTCTGACTTTTAAACTCAGAATTCTGCCTTTTTTCCTCAAAATTCAGACGTTTTTTTTTTTTTGAAATTTGGACTTTTTTTCTTCAAATTTTGGATTTTTTTGCTGAAAAATGGGATTTTTTTTTTTTCTTAAAAATCTGATTCCTTTCTTGAAATTCTAACCTTTTTTGTTAAAAGTCTGACTTTTCAACTCAGAATTCTGCCTTTTTTCCTCAAAATTCAGACGTTTTTTTTTTATTGAAATTTGGACTTTTTTCCTTCAAAATTTGACCTTTTGGCCTAAAATTTTTTTTTTTTTTTCTTAAAAATATGACTTCCTTTCTTGAAATTCTAACCTTTTTTGTTAAAAGTCTGACTTTTAAACTCAGAATTCTGCCTTTTTTCCTCAAAATTCAGACGTTTTTTTTTTCTTGAAATTTGGACTTTTTTTCTTCAAATTTTGGATTTTTTTGCTGAAAAATGGGATTTTTTTTTTCTTAAAAATCTGATTCCTTTCTTGAAATTCTAACCTTTTTTGTTAAAAGTCTGACTTTTAAACTCAGAATTCTGCCTTTTTTCCTCAAAATTCAGACGTTTTTTTTTTCTTGAAATTTGTACTTTCTTCTTCAAATTTTGGATTTTTTTGCTGAAAAATGGGATTTTTTTTTTTCTTAAAAATCTGATTCCTTTCTTGAAATTCTAACCTTTTTTGTTAAAAGTCTGACTTTTAAACTCAGAATTCTGCCTTTTTTCCTCAAAATTCAGACGTTTTTTTTTTCTTGAAATTTGGACTTTTTTTCTTCAAATTTTGGATTTTTTTGCTGACAAATGGGATTTTTTTTTTCTTAAAAATATGACTTCCTTTCTTGAAATTCTAACCTTTTTTGTTAAAAGTCTGACTTTTAAACTCAGAATTCTGCCTTTTTTCCTCAAAATTCAGACGTTTTTTTTTTTCTTGAAATTTGGACTTTTTTTCCTTCAAAATTTGACCTTTTGGCCTACAATTTTGATTTTTTTTTCTTAAAAATATGACTTCCTTTCTTGAAATTCTAACCTTTTTTGTTAAAAGTCTGACTTTTAAACTCAGAATTCTGCCTTTTTTCCTCAAAATTCAGACGTTTTTTTTTTTCTTGAAATTTGGACTTTTTTTCCTTCAAAATTTGACCTTTTGGCCTAAAATTTTGATTTTTTTTTCTTAAAAATCTGATTCCTTTCTTGAAATTCTAACCTTTTTTGTTAAAAGTCTGACTTTTAAACTCAGAATTCTGCCTTTTTTCCTCAAAATTCAGACGTTTTTTTTTTCTTGAAATTTGGACTTTTTTTCCTTCAAAATTTGACCTTTTGGCCTACAATTTTGATTTTTTTTTCTTAAAAATCTGATTCCTTTCTTGAAATTCTAACCTTTTTTGTTAAAAGTCTGACTTTTAAACTCAGAATTCTGCCTTTTTTCCTCAAAATTCAGACGTTTTTTTTTTCTTGAAATTTGGACTTTTTTTCCTTCAAAATTTGACCTTTTGGCCTACAATTTTGATTTTTTTTTCTTAAAAATATGACTTCCTTTCTTGAAATTCTAACCTTTTTTGTTAAAAGTCTGACTTTTAAACTCAGAATTCTGCCTTTTTTCCTCAAAATTCAGACGTTTTTTTTTTTCTTGAAATTTGGACTTTTTTTCCTTCAAAATTTGACCTTTTGGCCTAAAATTTTGATTTTTTTTTCTTAAAAATATGACTTCCTTTCGTGAAATTCTAACCTTTTTTGTTAAAAGTCTGACTTTTAAACTCAGAATTCTGCCTTTTTTCCTCAAAATTCAGACGTTTTTTTTTTTCTTGAAATTTGGACTTTTTTTCCTTCAAAATTTGACCTTTTGGCCTACAATTTTGATTTTTTTTTCTTAAAAATATGACTTCCTTTCTTGAAATTCTAACCTTTTTTGTTAAAAGTCTGACTTTTAAACTCAGAATTCTGCCTTTTTTCCTCAAAATTCAGACGTTTTTTTTTTTCTTGAAATTTGGACTTTTTTTCCTTCAAAATTTGACATTTTGGCCTAAAATTTTGATTTTTTTTCTTAAAAATCTGATTCCTTTCTTGAAATTCTAACCTTTTTTGTTAAAAGTCTGACTTTTAAACTCAGAATTCTGCCTTTTTTCCTCAAAATTCAGACGTTTTTTTTTTCTTGAAATTTGGACTTTTTTTCTTCAAATTTTGGATTTTTTTGCTGACAAATGGGATTTTTTTTTTCTTAAAAATATGACTTCCTTTCTTGAAATTCTAACCTTTTTTGTTAAAAGTCTGACTTTTAAACTCAGAATTCTGCCTTTTTTCCTCAAAATTCAGACGTTTTTTTTTTTCTTGAAATTTGGACTTTTTTTCCTTCAAAATTTGACCTTTTGGCCTAAAATTTTGATTTTTTTTTCTTAAAAATCTGATTCCTTTCTTGAAATTCTAACCTTTTTTGTTAAAAGTCTGACTTTTAAACTCAGAATTCTGCCTTTTTTCCTCAAAATTCAGACGTTTTTTTTTTTCTTGAAATTTGGACTTTTTTTCCTTCAAAATTTGACCTTTTGGCCTACAATTTTGATTTTTTTTTCTTAAAAATATGACTTCCTTTCTTGAAATTCTAACCTTTTTTGTTAAAAGTCTGACTTTTAAACTCAGAATTCTGCCTTTTTTCCTCAAAATTCAGACGTTTTTTTTTTTTTGAAATTTGGACTTTTTTTCTTCAAATTTTGGATTTTTTTGCTGAAAAATGGGATTTTTTTTTTTTCTTAAAAATCTGATTCCTTTCTTGAAATTCTAACCTTTTTTGTTAAAAGTCTGACTTTTCAACTCAGAATTCTGCCTTTTTTCCTCAAAATTCAGACGTTTTTTTTTTATTGAAATTTGGACTTTTTTCCTTCAAAATTTGACCTTTTGGCCTAAAATTTTTATTTTTTTTTCTTAAAAATATGACTTCCTTTCTTGAAATTCTAACCTTTTTTGTTAAAAGTCTGACTTTTAAACTCAGAATTCTGCCTTTTTTCCTCAAAATTCAGACGTTTTTTTTTTCTTGAAATTTGGACTTTTTTTCCTTCAAAATTTGACCTTTTGGCCTACAATTTTGATTTTTTTTTCTTAAAAATATGACTTCCTTTCTTGAAATTCTAACCTTTTTTGTTAAAAGTCTGACTTTTAAACTCAGAATTCTGCCTTTTTTCCTCAAAATTCAGACGTTTTTTTTTTTCTTGAAATTTGGACTTTTTTTCCTTCAAAATTTGACCTTTTGGCCTAAAATTTTGATTTTTTTTTCTTAAAAATATGACTTCCTTTCGTGAAATTCTAACCTTTTTTGTTAAAAGTCTGACTTTTAAACTCAGAATTCTGCCTTTTTTCCTCAAAATTCAGACGTTTTTTTTTTTCTTGAAATTTGGACTTTTTTTCCTTCAAAATTTGACCTTTTGGCCTACAATTTTGATTTTTTTTTCTTAAAAATATGACTTCCTTTCTTGAAATTCTAACCTTTTTTGTTAAAAGTCTGACTTTTAAACTCAGAATTCTGCCTTTTTTCCTCAAAATTCAGACGTTTTTTTTTTTCTTGAAATTTGGACTTTTTTTCCTTCAAAATTTGACATTTTGGCCTAAAATTTTGATTTTTTTTCTTAAAAATCTGATTCCTTTCTTGAAATTCTAACCTTTTTTGTTAAAAGTCTGACTTTTAAACTCAGAATTCTGCCTTTTTTCCTCAAAATTCAGACGTTTTTTTTTTCTTGAAATTTGGACTTTTTTTCTTCAAATTTTGGATTTTTTTGCTGACAAATGGGATTTTTTTTTTCTTAAAAATATGACTTCCTTTCTTGAAATTCTAACCTTTTTTGTTAAAAGTCTGACTTTTAAACTCAGAATTCTGCCTTTTTTCCTCAAAATTCAGACGTTTTTTTTTTTCTTGAAATTTGGACTTTTTTTCCTTCAAAATTTGACCTTTTGGCCTAAAATTTTGATTTTTTTTTCTTAAAAATCTGATTCCTTTCTTGAAATTCTAACCTTTTTTGTTAAAAGTCTGACTTTTAAACTCAGAATTCTGCCTTTTTTCCTCAAAATTCAGACGTTTTTTTTTTTCTTGAAATTTGGACTTTTTTTCCTTCAAAATTTGACCTTTTGGCCTACAATTTTGATTTTTTTTTCTTAAAAATATGACTTCCTTTCTTGAAATTCTAACCTTTTTTGTTAAAAGTCTGACTTTTAAACTCAGAATTCTGCCTTTTTTCCTCAAAATTCAGACGTTTTTTTTTTTTTGAAATTTGGACTTTTTTTCTTCAAATTTTGGATTTTTTTGCTGAAAAATGGGATTTTTTTTTTTTCTTAAAAATCTGATTCCTTTCTTGAAATTCTAACCTTTTTTGTTAAAAGTCTGACTTTTCAACTCAGAATTCTGCCTTTTTTCCTCAAAATTCAGACGTTTTTTTTTTATTGAAATTTGGACTTTTTTCCTTCAAAATTTGACCTTTTGGCCTAAAATTTTTATTTTTTTTTCTTAAAAATATGACTTCCTTTCTTGAAATTCTAACCTTTTTTGTTAAAAGTCTGACTTTTAAACTCAGAATTCTGCCTTTTTTCCTCAAAATTCAGACGTTTTTTTTTTCTTGAAATTTGGACTTTTTTTCTTCAAATTTTGGATTTTTTTGCTGAAAAATGGGATTTTTTTTTTCTTAAAAATCTGATTCCTTTCTTGAAATTCTAACCTTTTTTGTTAAAAGTCTGACTTTTAAACTCAGAATTCTGCCTTTTTTCCTCAAAATTCAGACGTTTTTTTTTTCTTGAAATTTGTACTTTCTTCTTCAAATTTTGGATTTTTTTGCTGAAAAATGGGATTTTTTTTTTTCTTAAAAATCTGATTCCTTTCTTGAAATTCTAACCTTTTTTGTTAAAAGTCTGACTTTTAAACTCAGAATTCTGCCTTTTTTCCTCAAAATTCAGACGTTTTTTTTTTTCTTGAAATTTGGACCTTTTTTCTTCAAATTTTGTATTTTTTTGCTGAAAAATAGGATTTTTTTTTTCTTAAAAATCTGATTCCTTTCTTGAAATTCTAACCTTTTTTGTTAAAAGTCTGACTTTTAAACTCAGAATTCTGCCTTTTTTCCTCAAAATTCAGACGTTTTTTTTTTTCTTGAAATTTGGACTTTTTTTCCTTCAAAATTTGACCTTTTGGCCTAAAATTTTGATTTTTTTTTCTTAAAAATATGACTTCCTTTCTTGAAAGTCTAACCCTTTTTGTTAAAAGTCTGACTTTTAAACTCAGAATTCTGCCTTTTTTCCTCAAAATTCAGATGTTTTTTTTTTCTTGAAATTTGGACTTTTTTTCTTCAAATTTTGGATTTTTTTGCTGAAAAATGGGATTTTTTTTTTTCTTAAAAATCTGATTCCTTTCTTGAAATTCTAACCTTTTTTGTTAAAAGTCTGACTTTTAAACTCAGAATTCTGCTTTTTTTCCTCAAAATTCAGACGTTTTTTTTTTCTTGAAATTTGGACTTTTTTCCTTCAAAATTTGACCTTTTGGCCTAAAATTTTGATTTTTTTTTCTGAAAAATATGACTTCCTTTCTTGAAATTCTAACCTTTTTTGTTAAAAGTCTGACTTTTAAACTCAGAATTCTGCCTTTTTTCCTCAAAATTCAGACGTTTTTTTTTTCTTGAAATTTGGACTTTTTTTCTTCAAATTTTGGATTTTTTTGCTGAAAAATGGGATTTTTTTTTTTTCTTAAAAATCTGATTCCTTTCTTGAAATTCTAACCTTTTTTGTTAAAAGTCTGACTTTTAAACTCAGAATTCTGCCTTTTTTCCTCAAAATTCAGACGTTTTTTTTTTTCTTGAAATTTGGACTTTTTTTCTTCAAATTTTGGATTTTTTTGCTGAAAATTTTTTTTTTCTTAAAAATATGACTTCCTTTCTTGAAATTCTAACCTTTTTTGTTAAAAGTCTGACTTTTAAACTCAGAATTCTGCCTTTTTTCCTCAAAATTCAGACGTTTTTTTTTCTTGAAATTTGGACTTTTTTTCCTTCAAAATTTGACCTTTTGGCCTAAAATTTTGATTTTTTTTTCTTAAAAATATGACTTCTTTTCTTGAAAGTCTAACCTTTTTTGTTAAAAGTCTGACTTTTAAACTCAGAATTCTGCCTTTTTTCCTCAAAATTCAGATGTTTTTTTTTTCTTGAAATTTGGACTTTTTTTCTTCAAATTTTGGATTTTTTTGCTGAAAAATGGGATTTTTTTTTTTCTTAAAAATCTGATTCCTTTCTTGAAATTCTAACCTTTTTTGTTAAAAGTCTGACTTTTAAACTCAGAATTCTGCCTTTTTTCCTCAAAATTCAGACGTTTTTTTTTTCTTGAAATTTGGACTTTTTTTCCATCAAAATTTGACCTTTTGGCCAAAAATCTTGATTTTTTTCCTTAAAAATATGACTTCCTTTCTTGAAATTCTAACCTTTTTTGTTAAAAGTCTGACTTTTAAACTCAGAATTCTGCCTTTTTTCCTCAAAATTCAGACGTTTTTTTTTTTTTTAAATTTGGACTTTTTTTCTTCAAATTTTGGATTTTTTTGCTGAAAAATGGGATTTTTTTTTTTTCTTAAAAATCTGATTCCTTTCTTGAAATTCTAACCTTTTTTGTTAAAAGTCTGACTTTTCAACTCAGAATTCTGCCTTTTTTCCTCAAAATTCAGACGTTTTTTTTTTATTGAAATTTGGACTTTTTTCCTTCAAAATTTGACCTTTTGGCCTAAAATTTTTATTTTTTTTTCTTAAAAATATGACTTCCTTTCTTGAAATTCTAACCTTTTTTGTTAAAAGTCTGACTTTTAAACTCAGAATTCTGCCTTTTTTCCTCAAAATTCAGACGTTTTTTTTTTCTTGAAATTTGGACTTTTTTTCTTCAAATTTTGGATTTTTTTGCTGAAAAATGGGATTTTTTTTTTCTTAAAAATCTGATTCCTTTCTTGAAATTCTAACCTTTTTTGTTAAAAGTCTGACTTTTAAACTCAGAATTCTGCCTTTTTTCCTCAAAATTCAGACGTTTTTTTTTTCTTGAAATTTGTACTTTCTTCTTCAAATTTTGGATTTTTTTGCTGAAAAATGGGATTTTTTTTTTTCTTAAAAATCTGATTCCTTTCTTGAAATTCTAACCTTTTTTGTTAAAAGTCTGACTTTTAAACTCAGAATTCTGCCTTTTTTCCTCAAAATTCAGACGTTTTTTTTTTTCTTGAAATTTGGACCTTTTTTCTTCAAATTTTGTATTTTTTTGCTGAAAAATAGGATTTTTTTTTTCTTAAAAATCTGATTCCTTTCTTGAAATTCTAACCTTTTTTGTTAAAAGTCTGACTTTTAAACTCAGAATTCTGCCTTTTTTCCTCAAAATTCAGACGTTTTTTTTTCTTGAAATTTGGACTTTTTTTCCTTCAAAATTTGACCTTTTGGCCTAAAATTTTGATTTTTTTTTCTTAAAAATATGACTTCCTTTCTTGAAAGTCTAACCCTTTTTGTTAAAAGTCTGACTTTTAAACTCAGAATTCTGCCTTTTTTCCTCAAAATTCAGATGTTTTTTTTTTCTTGAAATTTGGACTTTTTTTCTTCAAATTTTGGATTTTTTTGCTGAAAAATGGGATTTTTTTTTTTTCTTAAAAATCTGATTCCTTTCTTGAAATTCTAACCTTTTTTGTTAAAAGTCTGACTTTTAAACTCAGAATTCTGCTTTTTTTCCTCAAAATTCAGACGTTTTTTTTTTCTTGAAATTTGGACTTTTTTCCTTCAAAATTTGACCTTTTGGCCTAAAATTTTGATTTTTTTTTCTGAAAAATATGACTTCCTTTCTTGAAATTCTAACCTTTTTTGTTAAAAGTCTGACTTTTAAACTCAGAATTCTGCCTTTTTTCCTCAAAATTCAGACGTTTTTTTTTTCTTGAAATTTGGACTTTTTTTCTTCAAATTTTGGATTTTTTTGCTGAAAAATGGGATTTTTTTTTTTTCTTAAAAATCTGATTCCTTTCTTGAAATTCTAACCTTTTTTGTTAAAAGTCTGACTTTTAAACTCAGAATTCTGCCTTTTTTCCTCAAAATTCAGACGTTTTTTTTTTCTTGAAATTTGGACTTTTTTTCTTCAAATTTTGGATTTTTTTGCTGAAAAATGGGATTTTTTTTTTCTTAAAAATCTGATTCCTTTCTTGAAATTCTAACCTTTTTTGTTAAAAGTCTGACTTTTAAACTCAGAATTCTGCCTTTTTTCCTCAAAATTCAGCCGTTTTTTTTTTTCTTGAAATTTGGACTTTTTTTCCTTCAAGATTTGACCTTTTGGCCTAAAATTTTGATTTTTTTTTCTTAAAAATATGACTTCCTTTCTTGAAATTCTAACCTTTTTTGTTAAAAGTCTGACTTTTAAACTCAGAATTCTGCCTTTTTTCCTCAAAATTCAGACGTTTTTTTTTTCTTGAAATTTGGACTTTTTTTCTTCAAATTTTGGATTTTTTTGCTGAAAAATGGGATTTTTTTTTCTTAAAAATCTGATTCCTTTCTTGAAATTCTAACCTTTTTTGTTAAAAGTCTGACTTTTAAACTCAGAATTCTGCCTTTTTTCCTCAAAATTCAGCCGTTTTTTTTTTTCTTGAAATTTGGACTTTTTTTCCTTCAAGATTTGACCTTTTGGCCTAAAATTTTGATTTTTTTTTCTTAAAAATATGACTTCCTTTCTTGAAATTCTAACCTTTTTTGTTAAAAGTCTGACTTTTAAACTCAGAATTCTGCCTTTTTTCCTCAAAATTCAGACGTTTTTTTTTTTCTTGAAATTTGGACTTTTTTTCCTTCAAAATTTGACATTTTGGCCTAAAATTTTGATTTTTTTTCTTAAAAATCTGATTCCTTTCTTGAAATTCTAACCTTTTTTGTTAAAAGTCTGACTTTTAAACTCAGAATTCTGCCTTTTTTCCTCAAAATTCAGACGTTTTTTTTTTTCTTGAAATTTGGACTTTTTTTCTTCAAATTTTGGATTTTTTTGCTGACAAATGGGATTTTTTTTTTCTTAAAAATATGACTTCCTTTCTTGAAATTCTAACCTTTTTTGTTAAAAGTCTGACTTTTAAACTCAGAATTCTGCCTTTTTTCCTCAAAATTCAGACGTTTTTTTTTTTTTGAAATTTGGACTTTTTTTCTTCAAATTTTGGATTTTTTTGCTGAAAAATGGGATTTTTTTTTTTTCTTAAAAATCTGATTCCTTTCTTGAAATTCTAACCTTTTTTGTTAAAAGTCTGACTTTTCAACTCAGAATTCTGCCTTTTTTCCTCAAAATTCAGACGTTTTTTTTTTATTGAAATTTGGACTTTTTTCCTTCAAAATTTGACCTTTTGGCCTAAAATTTTTATTTTTTTTTCTTAAAAATATGACTTCCTTTCTTGAAATTCTAACCTTTTTTGTTAAAAGTCTGACTTTTAAACTCAGAATTCTGCCTTTTTTCCTCAAAATTCAGACGTTTTTTTTTTCTTGAAATTTGGACTTTTTTTCTTCAAATTTTGGATTTTTTTGCTGAAAAATGGGATTTTTTTTTTCTTAAAAATCTGATTCCTTTCTTGAAATTCTAACCTTTTTTGTTAAAAGTCTGACTTTTAAACTCAGAATTCTGCCTTTTTTCCTCAAAATTCAGACGTTTTTTTTTTCTTGAAATTTGTACTTTCTTCTTCAAATTTTGGATTTTTTTGCTGAAAAATGGGATTTTTTTTTTTCTTAAAAATCTGATTCCTTTCTTGAAATTCTAACCTTTTTTGTTAAAAGTCTGACTTTTAAACTCAGAATTCTGCCTTTTTTCCTCAAAATTCAGACGTTTTTTTTTTTCTTGAAATTTGGACTTTTTTTCTTCAAATTTTGGATTTTTTTGCTGACAAATGGGATTTTTTTTTTCTTAAAAATATGACTTCCTTTCTTGAAATTCTAACGTTTTTTGTTAAAAGTCTGACTTTTAAACTCAGAATTCTGCCTTTTTTCCTCAAAATTCAGACGTTTTTTTTTTCTTGAAATTTGGACTTTTTTTCTTCAAATTTTGGATTTTTTTGCTGAAAAATGGGATTTTTTTTTTCTTAAAAATCTGATTCCTTTCTTGAAATTCTAACCTTTTTTGTTAAAAGTCTGACTTTTAAACTCAGAATTCTGCCTTTTTTCCTCAAAATTCAGACGTTTTTTTTTTTCTTGAAATTTGGACTTTTTTTCCTTCAAGATTTGACCTTTTGGCCTAAAATTTTGATTTTTTTTTCTTAAAAATATGACTTCCTTTCTTGAAATTCTAACCTTTTTTGTTAAAAGTCTGACTTTTAAACTCAGAATTCTGCCTTTTTTCCTCAAAATTCAGACGTTTTTTTTTTCTTGAAATTTGGACTTTTTTTCTTCAAATTTTGGATTTTTTTGCTGAAAAATGGGATTTTTTTTTTCTTAAAAATCTGATTCCTTTCTTGAAATTCTAACCTTTTTTGTTAAAAGTCTGACTTTTAAACTCAGAATTCTGCCTTTTTTCCTCAAAATTCAGACGTTTTTTTTTTTCTTGAAATTTGGACTTTTTTTCCTTCAAGATTTGACCTTTTGGCCAAAAATTTTGATTTTTTTTTCTTAAAAATATGACTTCCTTTCTTGAAATTCTAACCTTTTTTGTTAAAAGTCTGACTTTTAAACTCAGAATTCTGCCTTTTTTCCTCAAAATTCAGACGTTTTTTTTTTCTTGAAATTTGGACTTTTTTTCTTCAAATTTTGGATTTTTTTGCTGAAAAATGGGATTTTTTTTTTCTTAAAAATCTGATTCCTTTCTTGGAATTCTAACCTTTTTTGTTAAAAGTCTGACTTTTAAACTCAGAATTCTGCCTTTTTTCCTCAAAATTCAGACGTTTTTTTTTTCTTGAAATTTGGACTTTTTTTCCTTCAAGATTTGACCTTTTGGCCTAAAATTTTGATTTTTTTTTTCTTAAAAATCTGATTCCTTTCTTGAAATTCTAACCTTTTTTGTTAAAAGTCTGACTTTTAAACTCAGAATTCTGCCTTTTTTCCTCAAAATTCAGACGTTTTTTTTTTCTTGAAATTTGGACTTTTTTTCTTCAAATTTTGGATTTTTTTGCTGAAAAATGGGATTTTTTTTTTCTTAAAAATATGACTTCCTTTCTTGAAATTCTAACCTTTTTTGTTAAAAGTCTGACTTTTAAACTCAGAATTCTGCCTTTTTTCCTCAAAATTCAGACGTTTTTTTTTTTCTTGAAATTTGGACTTTTTTTCCTTCAAAATTTGACCTTTTGGCCTAAAATTTTGATTTTTTTTTCTTAAAAATATGACTTCCTTTCTTGAAATTCTAACCTTTTTTGTTAAAAGTCTGACTTTTAAACTCAGAATTCTGCCTTTTTTCCTCAAAATTCAGACGTTTTTTTTTTTCTTGAAATTTGGACTTTTTTTCCTTCAAAATTTGACCTTTTGGCCTAAAATTTTGATTTTTTTTTCTTAAAAATATGACTTCCTTTCTTGAAATTCTAACCTTTTTTGTTAAAAGTCTGACTTTTAAACTCAGAATTCTGCCTTTTTTCCTCAAAATTCAGACGTTTTTTTTTTTCTTGAAATTTGGACTTTTTTTCTTCAAATTTTGGATTTTTTTGCTGACAAATGGGATTTTTTTTTTCTTAAAAATATGACTTCCTTTCTTGAAATTCTAACGTTTTTTGTTAAAAGTCTGACTTTTAAACTCAGAATTCTGCCTTTTTTCCTCAAAATTCAGACGTTTTTTTTTTCTTGAAATTTGGACTTTTTTTCTTCAAATTTTGGATTTTTTTGCTGAAAAATGGGATTTTTTTTTTCTTAAAAATCTGATTCCTTTCTTGAAATTCTAACCTTTTTTGTTAAAAGTCTGACTTTTAAACTCAGAATTCTGCCTTTTTTCCTCAAAATTCAGACGTTTTTTTTTTTCTTGAAATTTGGACTTTTTTTCCTTCAAAATTTGACCTTTTGGCCTAAAATTTTGTTTTTTTTTTTCTTAAAAATCTGATTCCTTTCTTGAAATTCTAACCTTTTTTGTTAAAAGTCTGACTTTTAAACTCAGAATTCTGGCTTTTTTCCTCAAAATTCAGACGTTTTTTTTTTCTTGAAATTTGGACTTTTTTTCTTCAAATTTTGGATTTTTTTGCTGAAAAATGGGATTTTTTTTTTCTTAAAAATCTGATTCCTTTCTTGAAATTCTAACCTTTTTTGTTAAAAGTCTGACTTTTAAACTCAGAATTCTGCCTTTTTTCCTCAAAATTCAGACGTTTTTTTTTTTCTTGAAATTTGGACTTTTTTTCCTTCAAAATTTGACCTTTTGGCCAAAAATTTTGATTTTTTTTCTTAAAAATATGACTTCCTTTCTTGAAATTCTAACCTTTTTTGTTAAAAGTCTGACTTTTAAACTCAGAATTCTGCCTTTTTTCCTCAAAATTCAGACGTTTTTTTTTTCTTGAAATTTGGACTTTTTTTCCTTCAAAATTTGACCTTTTGGCCTAAAATTTTGATTTTTTTTTCTTAAAAATCTGATTCCTTTCTTGGAATTCTAACCTTTTTTGTTAAAAGTCTGACTTTTAAACTCAGAATTCTGCCTTTTTTCCTCAAAATTCAGACGTTTTTTTTTTTCTTGAAATTTGGACTTTTTTTCCTTCAAGATTTGACCTTTTGGCCTAAAATTTTGATTTTTTTTTTCTTAAAAATCTGATTCCTTTCTTGAAATTCTAACCTTTTTTGTTAAAAGTCTGACTTTTAAACTCAGAATTCTGCCTTTTTTCCTCAAAATTCAGACGTTTTTTTTTTCTTGAAATTTGGACTTTTTTTCCTTCAAAATTTGACCTTTTGGCCTAAAATTTTGATTTTTTTTTCTTAAAAATATGACTTCCTTTCTTGAAATTCTAACCTTTTTTGTTAAAAGTCTGACTTTTAAACTCAGAATTCTGCCTTTTTTCCTCAAAATTCAGACGTTTTTTTTTTTCTTGAAATTTGGACTTTTTTTCCTTCAAAATTTGACCTTTTGGCCTAAAATTTTGATTTTTTTTTCTTAAAAATATGACTTCCTTTCTTGAAATTCTAACCTTTTTTGTTAAAAGTCTGACTTTTAAACTCAGAATTCTGCCTTTTTTCCTCAAAATTCAGACGTTTTTTTTTTTCTTGAAATTTGGACTTTTTTTCTTCAAATTTTGGATTTTTTTGCTGACAAATGGGATTTTTTTTTTCTTAAAAATATGACTTCCTTTCTTGAAATTCTAACGTTTTTTGTTAAAAGTCTGACTTTTAAACTCAGAATTCTGCCTTTTTTCCTCAAAATTCAGACGTTTTTTTTTTCTTGAAATTTGGACTTTTTTTCTTCAAATTTTGGATTTTTTTGCTGAAAAATGGGATTTTTTTTTTCTTAAAAATCTGATTCCTTTCTTGAAATTCTAACCTTTTTTGTTAAAAGTCTGACTTTTAAACTCAGAATTCTGCCTTTTTTCCTCAAAATTCAGACGTTTTTTTTTTTCTTGAAATTTGGACTTTTTTTCCTTCAAGATTTGACCTTTTGGCCTAAAATTTTGATTTTTTTTTCTTAAAAATATGACTTCCTTTCTTGAAATTCTAACCTTTTTTGTTAAAAGTCTGACTTTTAAACTCAGAATTCTGCCTTTTTTCCTCAAAATTCAGACGTTTTTTTTTTCTTGAAATTTGGACTTTTTTTCTTCAAATTTTGGATTTTTTTGCTGAAAAATGGGATTTTTTTTTTCTTAAAAATCTGATTCCTTTCTTGAAATTCTAACCTTTTTTGTTAAAAGTCTGACTTTTAAACTCAGAATTCTGCCTTTTTTCCTCAAAATTCAGACGTTTTTTTTTTTCTTGAAATTTGGACTTTTTTTCCTTCAAGATTTGACCTTTTGGCCAAAAATTTTGATTTTTTTTTCTTAAAAATATGACTTCCTTTCTTGAAATTCTAACCTTTTTTGTTAAAAGTCTGACTTTTAAACTCAGAATTCTGCCTTTTTTCCTCAAAATTCAGACGTTTTTTTTTTCTTGAAATTTGGACTTTTTTTCTTCAAATTTTGGATTTTTTTGCTGAAAAATGGGATTTTTTTTTTCTTAAAAATCTGATTCCTTTCTTGGAATTCTAACCTTTTTTGTTAAAAGTCTGACTTTTAAACTCAGAATTCTGCCTTTTTTCCTCAAAATTCAGACGTTTTTTTTTTCTTGAAATTTGGACTTTTTTTCCTTCAAGATTTGACCTTTTGGCCTAAAATTTTGATTTTTTTTTTCTTAAAAATCTGATTCCTTTCTTGAAATTCTAACCTTTTTTGTTAAAAGTCTGACTTTTAAACTCAGAATTCTGCCTTTTTTCCTCAAAATTCAGACGTTTTTTTTTTCTTGAAATTTGGACTTTTTTTCTTCAAATTTTGGATTTTTTTGCTGAAAAATGGGATTTTTTTTTTTTCTTAAAAATCTGATTCCTTTCTTGAAATTCTAACCTTTTTTGTTAAAAGTCTGACTTTTAAACTCAGAATTCTGCCTCTTTTCCTCAAAATTCAGACGTTTTTTTTTTCTTGAAATTTGGACTTTTTTTCTTCAAATTTTGGATTTTTTTGCTGACAAATGGGATTTTTTTTTTCTTAAAAATATGACTTCCTTTCTTGAAATTCTAACCTTTTTTGTTAAAAGTCTGACTTTTAAACTCAGAATTCTGCCTTTTTTCCTCAAAATTCAGACGTTTTTTTTTTTCTTGAAATTTGGACTTTTTTTCCTTCAAAATTTGACCTTTTGGCCTAAAATTTTGATTTTTTTTTCTTAAAAATATGACTTCCTTTCTTGAAATTCTAACCTTTTTTGTTAAAAGTCTGACTTTTAAACTCAGAATTCTGCCTTTTTTCCTCAAAATTCAGACGTTTTTTTTTTTCTTGAAATTTGGACTTTTTTTCCTTCAAAATTTGACCTTTTGGCCTAAAATTTTGATTTTTTTTTCTTAAAAATATGACTTCCTTTCTTGAAATTCTAACCTTTTTTGTTAAAAGTCTGACTTTTAAACTCAGAATTCTGCCTTTTTTCCTCAAAATTCAGACGTTTTTTTTTTTCTTGAAATTTGGACTTTTTTTCTTCAAATTTTGGATTTTTTTGCTGACAAATGGGATTTTTTTTTTCTTAAAAATATGACTTCCTTTCTTGAAATTCTAACGTTTTTTGTTAAAAGTCTGACTTTTAAACTCAGAATTCTGCCTTTTTTCCTCAAAATTCAGACGTTTTTTTTTTCTTGAAATTTGGACTTTTTTTCTTCAAATTTTGGATTTTTTTGCTGAAAAATGGGATTTTTTTTTTCTTAAAAATCTGATTCCTTTCTTGAAATTCTAACCTTTTTTGTTAAAAGTCTGACTTTTAAACTCAGAATTCTGCCTTTTTTCCTCAAAATTCAGACGTTTTTTTTTTTCTTGAAATTTGGACTTTTTTTCCTTCAAAATTTGACCTTTTGGCCTAAAATTTTGTTTTTTTTTTTCTTAAAAATCTGATTCCTTTCTTGAAATTCTAACCTTTTTTGTTAAAAGTCTGACTTTTAAACTCAGAATTCTGGCTTTTTTCCTCAAAATTCAGACGTTTTTTTTTTCTTGAAATTTGGACTTTTTTTCTTCAAATTTTGGATTTTTTTGCTGAAAAATGGGATTTTTTTTTTCTTAAAAATCTGATTCCTTTCTTGAAATTCTAACCTTTTTTGTTAAAAGTCTGACTTTTAAACTCAGAATTCTGCCTTTTTTCCTCAAAATTCAGACGTTTTTTTTTTTCTTGAAATTTGGACTTTTTTTCCTTCAAAATTTGACCTTTTGGCCAAAAATTTTGATTTTTTTTCTTAAAAATATGACTTCCTTTCTTGAAATTCTAACCTTTTTTGTTAAAAGTCTGACTTTTAAACTCAGAATTCTGCCTTTTTTCCTCAAAATTCAGACGTTTTTTTTTTCTTGAAATTTGGACTTTTTTTCCTTCAAAATTTGACCTTTTGGCCTAAAATTTTGATTTTTTTTTCTTAAAAATCTGATTCCTTTCTTGGAATTCTAACCTTTTTTGTTAAAAGTCTGACTTTTAAACTCAGAATTCTGCCTTTTTTCCTCAAAATTCAGACGTTTTTTTTTTTCTTGAAATTTGGACTTTTTTTCCTTCAAGATTTGACCTTTTGGCCTAAAATTTTGATTTTTTTTTTCTTAAAAATCTGATTCCTTTCTTGAAATTCTAACCTTTTTTGTTAAAAGTCTGACTTTTAAACTCAGAATTCTGCCTTTTTTCCTCAAAATTCAGACGTTTTTTTTTTCTTGAAATTTGGACTTTTTTTCCTTCAAAATTTGACCTTTTGGCCTAAAATTTTGATTTTTTTTTCTTAAAAATCTGATTCCTTTCTTGAAATTCTAACCTTTTTTGTTAAAAGTCTGACTTTTAAACTCAGAATTCTGCCTTTTTTCCTCAAAATTCAGATGTTTTTTTTTTTCTTGAAATTTGGACTTTTTTTCCTTCAAGATTTGACCTTTTGGCCTAAAATTTTGATTTTTTTTTCTTAAAAATATGACTTCCTTTCTTGAAATTCTAACCTTTTTTGTTAAAAGTCTGACTTTTAAACTCAGAATTCTGCCTTTTTTCCTCAAAATTCAGACGTTTTTTTTTTCTTGAAATTTGGACTTTTTTTCTTCAAATTTTGGATTTTTTTGCTGAAAAATGGGATTTTTTTTTTCTTAAAAATCTGATTCCTTTCTTGAAATTCTAACCTTTTTTGTTAAAAGTCTGACTTTTAAACTCAGAATTCTGCCTTTTTTCCTCAAAATTCAGACGTTTTTTTTTTTCTTGAAATTTGGACTTTTTTTCCTTCAAGATTTGACCTTTTGGCCTAAAATTTTGATTTTTTTTTCTTAAAAATATGACTTCCTTTCTTGAAATTCTAACCTTTTTTGTTAAAAGTCTGACTTTTAAACTCAGAATTCTGCCTTTTTTCCTCAAAATTCAGACGTTTTTTTTTTCTTGAAATTTGGACTTTTTTTCCTTCAAAATTTGACCTTTTGGCCTAAAATTTTGATTTTTTTTTCTTAAAAATATGACTTCCTTTCTTGAAATTCTAACCTTTTTTGTTAAAAGTCTGACTTTTAAACTCAGAATTCTGCCTTTTTTCCTCAAAATTCAGACGTTTTTTTTTTTCTTGAAATTTGGACTTTTTTTCCTTCAAAATTTGACCTTTTGGCCTAAAATTTTGATTTTTTTTTCTTAAAAATATGACTTCCTTTCTTGAAATTCTAACCTTTTTTGTTAAAAGTCTGACTTTTAAACTCAGAATTCTGCCTTTTTTCCTCAAAATTCAGACGTTTTTTTTTTTCTTGAAATTTGGACTTTTTTTCTTCAAATTTTGGATTTTTTTGCTGACAAATGGGATTTTTTTTTTCTTAAAAATATGACTTCCTTTCTTGAAATTCTAACGTTTTTTGTTAAAAGTCTGACTTTTAAACTCAGAATTCTGCCTTTTTTCCTCAAAATTCAGACGTTTTTTTTTTCTTGAAATTTGGACTTTTTTTCTTCAAATTTTGGATTTTTTTGCTGAAAAATGGGATTTTTTTTTTCTTAAAAATCTGATTCCTTTCTTGAAATTCTAACCTTTTTTGTTAAAAGTCTGACTTTTAAACTCAGAATTCTGCCTTTTTTCCTCAAAATTCAGACGTTTTTTTTTTTCTTGAAATTTGGACTTTTTTTCCTTCAAGATTTGACCTTTTGGCCTAAAATTTTGATTTTTTTTTCTTAAAAATATGACTTCCTTTCTTGAAATTCTAACCTTTTTTGTTAAAAGTCTGACTTTTAAACTCAGAATTCTGCCTTTTTTCCTCAAAATTCAGACGTTTTTTTTTTCTTGAAATTTGGACTTTTTTTCTTCAAATTTTGGATTTTTTTGCTGAAAAATGGGATTTTTTTTTTCTTAAAAATCTGATTCCTTTCTTGAAATTCTAACCTTTTTTGTTAAAAGTCTGACTTTTAAACTCAGAATTCTGCCTTTTTTCCTCAAAATTCAGACGTTTTTTTTTTTCTTGAAATTTGGACTTTTTTTCCTTCAAGATTTGACCTTTTGGCCAAAAATTTTGATTTTTTTTTCTTAAAAATATGACTTCCTTTCTTGAAATTCTAACCTTTTTTGTTAAAAGTCTGACTTTTAAACTCAGAATTCTGCCTTTTTTCCTCAAAATTCAGACGTTTTTTTTTTCTTGAAATTTGGACTTTTTTTCTTCAAATTTTGGATTTTTTTGCTGAAAAATGGGATTTTTTTTTTCTTAAAAATCTGATTCCTTTCTTGGAATTCTAACCTTTTTTGTTAAAAGTCTGACTTTTAAACTCAGAATTCTGCCTTTTTTCCTCAAAATTCAGACGTTTTTTTTTTCTTGAAATTTGGACTTTTTTTCCTTCAAGATTTGACCTTTTGGCCTAAAATTTTGATTTTTTTTTTCTTAAAAATCTGATTCCTTTCTTGAAATTCTAACCTTTTTTGTTAAAAGTCTGACTTTTAAACTCAGAATTCTGCCTTTTTTCCTCAAAATTCAGACGTTTTTTTTTTTCTTGAAATTTGGACTTTTTTTCCTTCAAGATTTGACCTTTTGGCCAAAAATTTTGATTTTTTTTTCTTAAAAATATGACTTCCTTTCTTGAAATTTTAACCTTTTTTGTTAAAAGTCTGACTTTTAAACTCAGAATTCTGCCTTTTTTCCTCAAAATTCAGACGTTTTTTTTTTCTTGAAATTTGGACTTTTTTTCCTTCAAAATTTGACCTTTTGGCCTAAAATTTTGATTTTTTTTCCTTAAAAATATGACTTCCTTTCTTGAAATTCTAACCTTTTTTGTTAAAAGTCTGACTTTTAAACTCAGAATTCTGCCTTTTTTCCTCAAAATTCAGTCGTTTTTTTTTTCTTGAAATTTGGACTTTTTTTCCTTCAAAATTTGACCTTTTGGCCTAAAATTTTGTTTTTTTTTTTCTTAAAAATCTGATTCCTTTCTTGAAATTCTAACCTTTTTTGTTAAAAGTCTGACTTTTAAACTCAGAATTCTGCCTTTTTTCCTCAAAATTCAGACGTTTTTTTTTTCTTGAAATTTGGACTTTTTTTCTTCAAATTTTGGATTTTTTTGCTGAAAAATGGGATTTTTTTTTTCTTAAAAATCTGATTCCTTTCTTGAAATTCTAACCTTTTTTGTTAAAAGTCTGACTTTTAAACTCAGAATTCTGCCTTTTTTCCTCAAAATTCAGACGTTTTTTTTTTTCTTGAAATTTGGACTTTTTTTCCTTCAAAATTTGACCTTTTGGCCTAAAATTTTGATTTTTTTTCTTAAAAATATGACTTCCTTTCTTGAAATTCTAACCTTTTTTGTTAAAAGTCTGACTTTTAAACTCAGAATTCTGCCTTTTTTCCTCAAAATTCAGACGTTTTTTTTTTTCTTGAAATTTGGACTTTTTTTCCTTCAAGATTTGACCTTTTGGCCTAAAATTTTGATTTTTTTTTTCTTAAAAATCTGATTCCTTTCTTGAAATTCTAACCTTTTTTGTTAAAAGTCTGACTTTTAAACTCAGAATTCTGCCTTTTTTCCTCAAAATTCAGACGTTTTTTTTTTCTTGAAATTTGGACTTTTTTTCCTTCAAAATTTGACCTTTTGGCCTAAAATTTTGATTTTTTTTTCTTAAAAATCTGATTCCTTTCTTGAAATTCTAACCTTTTTTGTTAAAAGTCTGACTTTTAAACTCAGAATTCTGCCTTTTTTCCTCAAAATTCAGTCGTTTTTTTTTTCTTGAAATTTGGACTTTTTTTCCTTCAAAATTTGACCTTTTGGCCTAAAATTTTGTTTTTTTTTTTCTTAAAAATCTGATTCCTTTCTTGAAATTCTAACCTTTTTTGTTAAAAGTCTGACTTTTAAACTCAGAATTCTGCCTTTTTTCCTCAAAATTCAGACGTTTTTTTTTTCTTGAAATCTGGACTTTTTTTCTTCAAATTTTGGATTTTTTTGCTGAAAAATGGGATTTTTTTTTTCTTAAAAATCTGATTCCTTTCTTGAAATTCTAACCTTTTTTGTTAAAAGTCTGACTTTTAAACTCAGAATTCTGCCTTTTTTCCTCAAAATTCAGATGTTTTTTTTTTTCTTGAAATTTGGACTTTTTTTCCTTCAAGATTTGACCTTTTGGCCTAAAATTTTGATTTTTTTTTTTTTAAAAATATGACTTCCTTTCTTGAAATTCTAACCTTTTTTGTTAAAAGTCTGACTTTTAAACTCAGAATTCTGCCTTTTTTCCTCAAAATTCAGACGTTTTTTTTTTCTTGAAATTTGGACTTTTTTTCTTCAAATTTTGGATTTTTTTGCTGAAAAATGGGATTTTTTTTTTCTTAAAAATCTGATTCCTTTCTTGAAATTCTAACCTTTTTTGTTAAAAGTCTGACTTTTAAACTCAGAATTCTGCCTTTTTTCCTCAAAATTCAGACGTTTTTTTTTTTTCTTGAAATTTGGACTTTTTTTCCTTCAAAATTTGACATTTTGGCCTAAAATTTTGATTTTTTTTCTTAAAAATCTGATTCCTTTCTTGAAATTCTAACCTTTTTTGTTAAAAGTCTGACTTTTAAACTCAGAATTCTGCCTTTTTTCCTCAAAATTCAGACGTTTTTTTTTTCTTGAAATTTGGACTTTTTTTCTTCAAATTTTGGATTTTTTTGCTGAAAAATGGGATTTTTTTTTTCTTAAAAATATGACTTCCTTTCTTGAAATTCTAACCTTTTTTGTTAAAAGTCTGACTTTTAAACTCAGAATTCTGCCTTTTTTCCTCAAAATTCAGACGTTTTTTTTTTTCTTGAAATTTGGACTTTTTTTCCTTCAAAATTTGACCTTTTGGCCTAAAATTTTGATTTTTTTTCCTTAAAAATATGACTTCCTTTCTTGAAATTCTAACCTTTTTTGTTAAAAGTCTGACTTTTAAACTCAGAATTCTGCCTTTTTTCCTCAAAATTCAGACGTTTTTTTTTTTCTTGAAATTTGGACTTTTTTTCCTTCAAAATTTGACCTTTTGGCCTAAAATTTTGATTTTTTTTTCTTAAAAATATGACTTCCTTTCTTGAAATTCTAACCTTTTTTGTTAAAAGTCTGACTTTTAAACTCAGAATTCTGCCTTTTTTCCTCAAAATTCAGACGTTTTTTTTTTTCTTGAAATTTGGACTTTTTTTCTTCAAATTTTGGATTTTTTTGCTGACAAATGGGATTTTTTTTTTCTTAAAAATATGACTTCCTTTCTTGAAATTCTAACCTTTTTTGTTAAAAGTCTGACTTTTAAACTCAGAATTCTGCCTTTTTTCCTCAAAATTCAGACGTTTTTTTTTTCTTGAAATTTGGACCTTTTTTCCCTCAAAATTTGACCTTTTGGCCTAAAATTTTGATTTTTTTTTCTTAAAAATATGATTCCTTTCTTGAAATTCTAACCTTTTTTGTTAAAAGTCTGACTTTTAAACTCAGAATTCTGCCTTTTTTCCTCAAAATTCAGACGTTTTTTTTTTTCTTGAAATTTGGACTTTTTTTCTTCAAATTTTGGATTTTTTTGCTGAAAAATTGGATTTTTTTTTTCTTAAAAATCTGATTCGTTTATTGAAATTCTAACCTTTTTTGTTAAAAGTCTGACTTTTAAACTCAGAATTCTGCCTTTTTTCCTCAAAATTCAGACGTTTTTTTTTTCTTGAAATTTGGACTTTTTTTCTTCAAATTTTGGATTTTTTTGCTGACAAATGGGATTTTTTTTTTCTTAAAAATATGACTTCCTTTCTTGAAATTCTAACCTTTTTTGTTAAAAGTCTGACTTTTAAACTCAGAATTCTGCCTTTTTTCCTCAAAATTCAGACGTTTTTTTTTTTCTTGAAATTTGGACTTTTTTTCCTTCAAAATTTGACCTTTTGGCCTAAAATTTTGATTTTTTTTCCTTAAAAATATGACTTCCTTTCTTGAAATTCTAACCTTTTTTGTTAAAAGTCTGACTTTTAAACTCAGAATTCTGCCTTTTTTCCTCAAAATTCAGACGTTTTTTTTTTTCTTGAAATTTGGACTTTTTTTCCTTCAAAATTTGACCTTTTGGCCTAAAATTTTGATTTTTTTTTCTTAAAAATATGACTTCCTTTCTTGAAATTCTAACCTTTTTTGTTAAAAGTCTGACTTTTAAACTCAGAATTCTGCCTTTTTTCCTCAAAATTCAGACGTTTTTTTTTTTCTTGAAATTTGGACTTTTTTTCTTCAAATTTTGGATTTTTTTGCTGACAAATGGGATTTTTTTTTTCTTAAAAATATGACTTCCTTTCTTGAAATTCTAACCTTTTTTGTTAAAAGTCTGACTTTTAAACTCAGAATTCTGCCTTTTTTCCTCAAAATTCAGACGTTTTTTTTTTCTTGAAATTTGGACCTTTTTTCCCTCAAAATTTGACCTTTTGGCCTAAAATTTTGATTTTTTTTTCTTAAAAATATGATTCCTTTCTTGAAATTCTAACCTTTTTTGTTAAAAGTCTGACTTTTAAACTCAGAATTCTGCCTTTTTTCCTCAAAATTCAGACGTTTTTTTTTTTCTTGAAATTTGGACTTTTTTTCTTCAAATTTTGGATTTTTTTGCTGAAAAATTGGATTTTTTTTTTCTTAAAAATCTGATTCGTTTATTGAAATTCTAACCTTTTTTGTTAAAAGTCTGACTTTTAAACTCAGAATTCTGCCTTTTTTCCTCAAAATTCAGACGTTTTTTTTTTCTTGAAATTTGGACTTTTTTTCTTCAAATTTTGGATTTTTTTGCTGACAAATGGGATTTTTTTTTTCTTAAAAATATGACTTCCTTTCTTGAAATTCTAACCTTTTTTGTTAAAAGTCTGACTTTTAAACTCAGAATTCTGCCTTTTTTCCTGAAAATTCAGACGTTTTTTTTTTTTTCTTGAAATTTGGACTTTTTTTCCTTCAAAATTTGACCTTTTGGCCTAAAATTTTGATTTTTTTTTCTTAAAAATCTGATTCCTTTCTTGAAATTCTAACCTTTTTTGTTAAAAGTCTGACTTTTAAACTCAGAATTCTGCCTTTTTTCCTCAAAATTCAGACGTTTTTTTTTTCTTGAAATTTGGACTTTTTTTCTTCAAATTTTGGATTTTTTTGCTGACAAATGGGATTTTTTTTTTCTTAAAAATATGACTTCCTTTCTTGAAATTCTAACCTTTTTTGTTAAAAGTCTGACTTTTAAACTCAGAATTCTGCCTTTTTTCCTCAAAATTCAGACGTTTTTTTTTTTCTTGAAATTTGGACTTTTTTTCCTTCAAAATTTCACGTTTTGGCCTACAATTTTGATTTTTCTTCTTAAAAATATGACTTCCTTTCTTGAAATTCTAACCTTTTTTGTTAAAAGTCTGACTTTTAAACTCAGAATTCTGCCTTTTTTCCTCAAAATTCAGACGTTTTTTTTTTTCTTGAAATTTGGACTTTTTTTCCTTCAAAATTTCACGTTTTGGCCTACAATTTTGATTTTTCTTCTTAAAAATATGACTTCCTTTCTTGAAATTCTAACCTTTTTTGTTAAAAGTCTGACTTTTAAACTCAGAATTCTGCCTTTTTTCCTCAAAATTCAGACGTTTTTTTTTTTCTTGAAATTTGGACTTTTTTTCTTCAAATTTTGGATTTTTTTGCTGAAAAATTGGATTTTTTTTTTCTTAAAAATCTGATTCGTTTCTTGAAATTCTAACCTTTTTTGTTAAAAGTCTGACTTTTAAACTCAGAATTCTGCCTTTTTTCCTGAAAATTCAGACGTTTTTTTTTTTTTCTTGAAATTTGGACTTTTTTTCCTTCAAAATTTGACCTTTTGGCCTAAAATTTTGATTTTTTTTTCTTAAAAATCTGATTCCTTTCTTGAAATTCTAACCTTTTTTGTTAAAAGTCTGACTTTTAAACTCAGAATTCTGCCTTTTTTCCTCAAAATTCAGACGTTTTTTTTTTCTTGAAATTTGGACTTTTTTTCTTCAAATTTTGGATTTTTTTGCTGAAAAATTGGATTTTTTTTTTCTTAAAAATCTGATTCGTTTCTTGAAATTCTAACCTTTTTTGTTAAAAGTCTGACTTTTAAACTCAGAATTCTGCCTTTTTTCCTCAAAATTCAGACGTTTTTTTTTTCTTGAAATTTGGACTTTTTTTCTTCAAATTTTGGATTTTTTTGCTGACAAATGGGATTTTTTTTTTCTTAAAAATATGACTTCCTTTCTTGAAATTCTAACCTTTTTTGTTAAAAGTCTGACTTTTAAACTCAGAATTCTGCCTTTTTTCCTGAAAATTCAGACGTTTTTTTTTTTTTCTTGAAATTTGGACTTTTTTTCCTTCAAAATTTGACCTTTTGGCCTAAAATTTTGATTTTTTTTTCTTAAAAATCTGATTCCTTTCTTGAAATTCTAACCTTTTTTGTTAAAAGTCTGACTTTTAAACTCAGAATTCTGCCTTTTTTCCTCAAAATTCAGACGTTTTTTTTTTCTTGAAATTTGGACTTTTTTTCTTCAAATTTTGGATTTTTTTGCTGACAAATGGGATTTTTTTTTTCTTAAAAATATGACTTCCTTTCTTGAAATTCTAACCTTTTTTGTTAAAAGTCTGACTTTTAAACTCAGAATTCTGCCTTTTTTCCTCAAAATTCAGACGTTTTTTTTTTTCTTGAAATTTGGACTTTTTTTCCTTCAAAATTTCACGTTTTGGCCTACAATTTTGATTTTTCTTCTTAAAAATATGACTTCCTTTCTTGAAATTCTAACCTTTTTTGTTAAAAGTCTGACTTTTAAACTCAGAATTCTGCCTTTTTTCCTCAAAATTCAGACGTTTTTTTTTTTCTTGAAATTTGGACTTTTTTTCCTTCAAAATTTCACGTTTTGGCCTACAATTTTGATTTTTCTTCTTAAAAATATGACTTCCTTTCTTGAAATTCTAACCTTTTTTGTTAAAAGTCTGACTTTTAAACTCAGAATTCTGCCTTTTTTCCTCAAAATTCAGACGTTTTTTTTTTTCTTGAAATTTGGACTTTTTTTCTTCAAATTTTGGATTTTTTTGCTGAAAAATTGGATTTTTTTTTTCTTAAAAATCTGATTCGTTTCTTGAAATTCTAACCTTTTTTGTTAAAAGTCTGACTTTTAAACTCAGAATTCTGCCTTTTTTCCTGAAAATTCAGACGTTTTTTTTTTTTTCTTGAAATTTGGACTTTTTTTCCTTCAAAATTTGACCTTTTGGCCTAAAATTTTGATTTTTTTTTCTTAAAAATCTGATTCCTTTCTTGAAATTCTAACCTTTTTTGTTAAAAGTCTGACTTTTAAACTCAGAATTCTGCCTTTTTTCCTCAAAATTCAGACGTTTTTTTTTTCTTGAAATTTGGACTTTTTTTCTTCAAATTTTGGATTTTTTTGCTGAAAAATGGGATTTTTTTTTTTCTTAAAAATCTGATTCCTTTCTTGAAATTCTAACCTTTTTTGTTAAAAGTCTGACTTTTAAACTCAGAATTCTGCCTTTTTTCCTCAAAATTCAGACGTTTTTTTTTTTCTTGAAATTTGGACTTTTTTTCCTTCAAAATTTGACCTTTTGGCCTACAATTTTGATTTTTTTTTCTTAAAAATATGACTTCCTTTCTTGAAATTCTAACCTTTTTTGTTAAAAGTCTGACTTTTAAACTCAGAATTCTGCCTTTTTTCCTCAAAATTCAGACGTTTTTTTTTTCTTGAAATTTGGACTTTTTTTCTTCAAATTTTGAATTTTTTTGCTGAAAAATGGGATTTTTTTTTTCTTAAAAATCTGATTCCTTTCTTGAAATTCTAACCTTTTTTGTTAAAAGTCTGACTTTTAAACTCAGAATTCTGCCTTTTTTCCTCAAAATTCAGACGTTTTTTTTTTTCTTGAAATTTGGACTTTTTTTCCTTCAAAATTTGACCTTTTGGCCTACAATTTTGATTTTTCTTCTTAAAAATATGACTTCCTTTCTTGAAATTCTAACCTTTTTTGTTAAAAGTCTGACTTTTAAACTCAGAATTCTGCCTTTTTTCCTCAAAATTCAGACGTTTTTTTTTTTCTTGTAATTTGGACTTTTTTTCCTTCAAAATTTCACGTTTTGGCCCACAATTTTGATTTTTCTTCTTAAAAATATGACTTCCTTTCTTGAAATTCTAACCTTTTTTGTTAAAAGTCTGACTTTTAAACTCAGAATTCTGCCTTTTTTCCTGAAAATTCAGACGTTTTTTTTTTTTTTCTTGAAATTTGGACTTTTTTTCCTTCAAAATTTGACCTTTTGGCCTAAAATTTTGATTTTTTTTTCTTAAAAATCTGATTCCTTTCTTGAAATTCTAACCTTTTTTGTTAAAAGTCTGACTTTTAAACTCAGAATTCTGCCTTTTTTCCTCAAAATTCAGACGTTTTTTTTTTCTTGAAATTTGGACTTTTTTTCTTCAAATTTTGGATTTTTTTGCTGACAAATGGGATTTTTTTTTTCTTAAAAATATGACTTCCTTTCTTGAAATTCTAACCTTTTTTGTTAAAAGTCTGACTTTTAAACTCAGAATTCTGCCTTTTTTCCTCAAAATTCAGACGTTTTTTTTTTCTTGAAATTTGGACTTTTTTTCTTCAAATTTTGGATTTTTTTGCTGACAAATGGGATTTTTTTTTTCTTAAAAATATGACTTCCTTTCTTGAAATTCTAACCTTTTTTGTTAAAAGTCTGACTTTTAAACTCAGAATTCTGCCTTTTTTCCTCAAAATTCAGACGTTTTTTTTTTCTTGAAATTTGGACCTTTTTTCCCTCAAAATTTGACCTTTTGGCCTAAAATTTTGATTTTTTTTTCTTAAAAATATGACTTCCTTTCTTGAAATTCTAACCTTTTTTGTTAAAAGTCTGACTTTTAAACTCAGAATTCTGCCTGTTTTCCTCAAAATTCAGACTTTTTTTTTTTTTTCTTGAAATTTGGACTTTTTTTCCTTCAAAATTTGACCTTTTGGCCTAAAATTTTGATTTTTTTTCTTAAAAATCTGATTCCTTTCTTGAAATTCTAACCTTTTTTGTTAAAAGTCTGACTTTTAAACTCAGAATTCTGCCTTTTTTCCTCAAAATTCAGACGTTTTTTTTTTCTTGAAATTTGGACTTTTTTTCTTCAAATTTTGGATTTTTTTGCTGACAAATGGGATTTTTTTTTTCTTAAAAATATGACTTCCTTTCTTGAAATTCTAACCTTTTTTGTTAAAAGTCTGACTTTTAAACTCAGAATTCTGCCTTTTTTCCTCAAAATTCAGACGTTTTTTTTTTTCTTGAAATTTGGACTTTTTTTCCTTCAAAATTTGACCTTTTGGCCTACAATTTTGATTTTTTTTTCTTAAAAATATGACTTCCTTTCTTGAAATTCTAACTTTTTTTGTTAAAAGTCTGACTTTTAAACTCAGAATTCTGCCTTTTTTCCTCAAAATTCAGATGTTTTTTTTTTTCTTGAAATTTGGACTTTTTTTCCTTCAAAATTTCACGTTTTGGCCTACAATTTTGATTTTTCTTCTTAAAAATATGACTTCCTTTCTTGAAATTCTAACCTTTTTTGTTAAAAGTCTGACTTTTAAACTCAGAATTCTGCCTTTTTTCCTCAAAATTCAGACGTTTTTTTTTTTCTTGAAATTTGGACTTTTTTTCCTTCAAAATTTCACGTTTTGGCCTACAATTTTGATTTTTTTTCTTAAAAATATGACTTCCTTTCTTGAAATTCTAACCTTTTTTGTTAAAAGTCTGACTTTTAAACTCAGAATTCTGCCTTTTTTCCTCAAAATTCAGACGTTTTTTTTTTTCTTGAAATTTGGACTTTTTTTCTTCAAATTTTGGATTTTTTTGCTGAAAAATTGGATTTTTTTTTTCTTAAAAATCTGATTCGTTTCTTGAAATTCTAACCTTTTTTGTTAAAAGTCTGACTTTTAAACTCAGAATTCTGCCTTTTTTCCTGAAAATTCAGACGTTTTTTTTTTTTTCTTGAAATTTGGACTTTTTTTCCTTCAAAATTTGACCTTTTGGCCTAAAATTTTGATTTTTTTTTCTTAAAAATCTGATTCCTTTCTTGAAATTCTAACCTTTTTTGTTAAAAGTCTGACTTTTAAACTCAGAATTCTGCCTTTTTTCCTCAAAATTCAGACATTTTTTTTTTCTTGAAATTTGGACTTTTTTTCTTCAAATTTTGGATTTTTTTGCTGACAAATGGGATTTTTTTTTTCTTAAAAATCTGATTCGTTTCTTGAAATTCTAACCTTTTTTGTTAAAAGTCTGACTTTTAAACTCAGAATTCTGCCTTTTTTCCTGAAAATTCAGATGTTTTTTTTTTTTTCTTGAAATTTGGACTTTTTTTCCTTCAAAATTTGACCTTTTGGCCTAAAATTTTGATTTTTTTTTCTTAAAAATCTGATTCCTTTCTTGAAATTCTAACCTTTTTTGTTAAAAGTCTGACTTTTAAACTCAGAATTCTGCCTTTTTTCCTCAAAATTCAGACGTTTTTTTTTTCTTGAAATTTGGACTTTTTTTCTTCAAATTTTGGATTTTTTTGCTGACAAATGGGATTTTTTTTTTCTTAAAAATATGACTTCCTTTCTTGAAATTCTAACCTTTTTTGTTAAAAGTCTGACTTTTAAACTCAGAATTCTGCCTTTTTTCCTCAAAATTCAGACGTTTTTTTTTTTCTTGAAATTTGGACTTTTTTTCCTTCAAAATTTCACGTTTTGGCCTACAATTTTGATTTTTCTTCTTAAAAATATGACTTCCTTTCTTGAAATTCTAACCTTTTTTGTTAAAAGTCTGACTTTTAAACTCAGAATTCTGCCTTTTTTCCTCAAAATTCAGACGTTTTTTTTTTTCTTGAAATTTGGACTTTTTTTCCTTCAAAATTTCACGTTTTGGCCTACAATTTTGATTTTTCTTCTTAAAAATATGACTTCCTTTCTTGAAATTCTAACCTTTTCTGTTAAAAGTCTGACTTTTAAACTCAGAATTCTGCCTTTTTTCCTCAAAATTCAGACGTTTTTTTTTTTCTTGAAATTTGGACTTTTTTTCTTCAAATTTTGGATTTTTTTGCTGAAAAATTGGATTTTTTTTTTCTTAAAAATCTGATTCGTTTCTTGAAATTCTAACCTTTTTTGTTAAAAGTCTGACTTTTAAACTCAGAATTCTGCCTTTTTTCCTGAAAATTCAGACGTTTTTTTTTTTTTCTTGAAATTTGGACTTTTTTTCCTTCAAAATTTGACCTTTTGGCCTAAAATTTTGATTTTTTTTTCTTAAAAATCTGATTCCTTTCTTGAAATTCTAACCTTTTTTGTTAAAAGTCTGACTTTTAAACTCAGAATTCTGCCTTTTTTCCTCAAAATTCAGACGTTTTTTTTTTCTTGAAATTTGGACTTTTTTTCTTCAAATTTTGGATTTTTTTGCTGACAAATGGGATTTTTTTTTTCTTAAAAATCTGATTCCTTTCTTGAAATTCTAACCTTTTTTGTTAAAAGTCTGACTTTTAAACTCAGAATTCTGCCTTTTTTCCTCAAAATTCAGACGTTTTTTTTTTTCTTGAAATTTGGACTTTTTTTCCTTCAAAATTTGACCTTTTGGCCTACAATTTTGATTTTTTTTTCTTAAAAATATGACTTCCTTTCTTGAAATTCTAACCTTTTTTGTTAAAAGTCTGACTTTTAAACTCAGAATTCTGCCTTTTTTCCTCAAAATTCAGACGTTTTTTTTTTCTTGAAATTTGGACTTTTTTTCTTCAAATTTTGAATTTTTTTGCTGAAAAATGGGATTTTTTTTTTCTTAAAAATCTGATTCCTTTCTTGAAATTCTAACCTTTTTTGTTAAAAGTCTGACTTTTAAACTCAGAATTCTGCCTTTTTTCCTCAAAATTCAGACGTTTTTTTTTTTCTTGAAATTTGGACTTTTTTTCCTTCAAAATTTGACCTTTTGGCCTACAATTTTGATTTTTCTTCTTAAAAATATGACTTCCTTTCTTGAAATTCTAACCTTTTTTGTTAAAAGTCTGACTTTTAAACTCAGAATTCTGCCTTTTTTCCTCAAAATTCAGACGTTTTTTTTTTTCTTGTAATTTGGACTTTTTTTCCTTCAAAATTTCACGTTTTGGCCTACAATTTTGATTTTTCTTCTTAAAAATATGACTTCCTTTCTTGAAATTCTAACCTTTTTTGTTAAAAGTCTGACTTTTAAACTCAGAATTCTGCCTTTTTTCCTCAAAATTCAGACGTTTTTTTTTTCTTGAAATTTGGACTTTTTTTCCTTCAAATTTTGGATTTTTTTGCTGAAAAATGGGATTTTTTTTTTCTTAAAAATCTGATTCCTTTCTTGA